>BJKM01000123.1:0-100000 GCA_015082035.1 Chaenogobius annularis | reverse complement strand
CGAACAGCGGAGTTGTATAAATAATTTAACACTTTATGAACAGTAATCCTTTGGAAAAACTTGTATCAGGAGTTTTTCATTAAAGTTTTGGATGAACAAGTAACAGCTTGACTCTGCCCCTGCAGATGTGTGTCTTGATTACTTTTTTGAATTCACAGGGACAAAAATGATACAGTAATGTTTGACAACTAGCATTTTTATGGTGTTTTTGTGATTTTGCAAATAAGCCTACTTTGTACTTCAAAAGCAAACATGGACTAGGAACTGTAGAGAATGCTACTAAAATCATTCCTCCGTTAAACCGCCATCAAAACCAAGCAACTGTTTGTTTATATTCTGATATGTCAACACAATTACTGTAAAATGTGTTTACCATTTGGTTAAGTGGTTTTGAAAATTTTAGGGAAGTAACAACACATTAGCATGTATGTATGTATAGATGTGTGTGTGTGTGTGTGTGTGTGTGTGTATACATACACACACACCTCTGTTGTATGCACATCAGCATAAATTGTGTTATCTCGCCCTATACTATTTTAGAATTTTGTTTGTCTGAAGTATTCTCATGGCCGTGCACACAATGCAGTACGTGACAAGTGACGCGGTGTGTCTCGTGTCCACTTTAGGGCGCTCTTTCTTCAGCTAATATCGTTTAATATCGATCACAGACCTCTGTATTGTGCAGTATCGTGATAATAGCCCTGTGCCTGTTATGATATCGCCAAACATTGTATCCTGGGTTCAATGAATCGGGATTTAAACCTCTGGGAAATGTTTTCTTACACCAGATTTTGTTTACATTTTCTGGGCATATTGATTGAGCCACAAACAATAGTATTTCACACCATACACACAAAGAGGTTGTTATAGTTTAGTTCTTTATTTAGTCCTCCAATTTACTTTCAGAAACTAAAGACGCATTGGCATTACTATAACCATTATTCAAGTATGTGTAAATTATTCTCACATTAGAGCCCTTTTCCATCTTATTTAATGCAGTGAATTTAAAAATAAATATATATTTTTAAAGCTTAGCACATCCTTTACCCCCTGAAGCGTTTTATTGTATTGGGGCGATCAAAGCAAAAACAAGGTATCCTGCCTGTCCAATTATCCCTGCACTGGGGAGCCCTATAGTCCCGAGGGAGGAGGCAGAGGGGTCAGAGCGGCTGTGGGAACTCAACATTTTCAATTATTTGTATGTTTGAAGTCAGCTGAGGATGAACACTGGCAGGAAAGGGAAGTTAAAGAAATCATGGAAAGAATAGGACTAATGGAAAAATTAAAGAATGACTTTAATGTGAATGTACAATACTGATTTAAAGGTTTTTGAGCAGTAAATCTAAACTTGTGGATCAAATATGAAATGCAAGAAATGATGGGGATGTTCAAAATGACTTTTTTGATTATTTTAAATGTCTAAAATATTATTCATTGGAGCTCAACAGTCTCAAACATGCTTATAATGGGGCTTCAAGCTGTATCACAATCACATTTAAAATCACTATTGGCAAAGGACTGCAATAATTTGGGAAATTTTCTTCGCAAACAAAAGTCCTGTCTTATGTAAAAATGGGATTCTTGTATTAGTTTAGCAGTTCAGATTTCATTCTTCTATCAAATATAATTTCTCTTGGACGTGTTTGCCATGTGAACTTTGAACAGTACTTGTACTTGTAAAACACAAATTGTAACCACAAAACTTCTATTTTCCTAAATCTAATTTAAAATTTAGCTAAATGCCCCTCTAATGTTCTGGAGCAAGCGTTCACACTCATACATTTTTATTTCTCCCAAATGTGGGGAGAAAATGGGGAAAACATACAATGTGAATTTTACCTCCAGAAGTCGAGAGGGGGGCAGGACAGTTGAGCTCCATTATATTTTACTTCTAGAGTTTACAGGAATAGCATTTTGGGTAATATATTCCATCCACATCAGGACAACTTCAAGAATTTTCTTCTTGGATAATTTAATATTGAACTTCGGGATCCTAATGTTTTAATGGGAAAAAAAATATAGATAGATATAGATAGATAGATAGATATATATATTCATTTATTCATTTTCTACCGCTTGTTCCCGTTAGGGGTCGCGGGTGACTGGAGCCTATCCCAGTGCCTTTGGGCCTTAGGCGGGGTACACCCTGGACAGTGGCCAACTCGTCGCAGGGATATAGAGAGATATAGAGATGTATAGATATAGATAGATATCTTTATATCGATATATAATATATATATATTTTTTTAGTTATATTGCTTACAAAGTTACTTCATTTTAAGTTTAATTTGGCCAAACAGGATATTTAATTCCCCTTATCGCAATCTTATTTTCTGGGAATGTAACAGATATTGGGGACATGAACCAGAGAAATCTAGTATTGGAGTGAACAGTTCCTCTGCCTCTGGGTGTGAGGAGCAGAAGAGCTCGGTCATGGGTTTTAGTGGAACACAGATTCAGTTAATTGGGGCCTCCAGCGAAGTCTGGCTACACCTGACTTCTTTGTTTAGTGTTTGTTGATATTTGCCCCACTAAGGTTGTATAAGGAAACGTAACCATAAACAACCTTGAAAGAACTAAGAAAAATGTAATGTGAATTGGCTTGTGGCTGCCTTTATTGGATGCAAGTAAAATGTGACAGAAGCCAAGAGGTTTAATTAAAAGTGTGGAAGGAAGCTAACGCGATATGTAGCCAAAATCAATTTTAGCTTTGGAAAACATGGAACTCAGGGGGGAAGTCACTGCAGGCTGTGCCCTGTTTATTTTGGGTTTGCAAAAAACAAAAGTTGGTGAGTAACAAATATTTTTCACTATAAATATACAGGTTTAGAGACTAAAACTAATGGGAGAATGCTTGAACATTATATCCACCTTCCTCCAGGTGGTGCGGTGGTTGGGGTGTTGCTGTCACAGCGTCGTGAGTTCAATTCTCGGCCAATTGCCAAGTGTCTGTGCCCTTTCTCTCTCCCCATTTTGCGCTCCAGCTGTCCCGTCGGATAGGGCATTCTGGCCGGAAACAACCGGGGAAAAGAAAGAAAACAAATATTTTTTGTTAATATTACCATTTGTTATCATTTGAAAGAAAATTTGCAAAATTATTAACCAAAGAAAAATAAACTAAGACTGAACATTAATGCTAAAGTCAAACAATTAATAAAAAATAAATCAATAAATTTGATGTGGTTTGGAATTAGTAAAAGGTACTGCAAAATGAAACTGGAAATTTCTCACACTCACATCTGATGTTTTTGAAGTTTGTTTTCTTATGATTGTTTCTGAGTCTAATAATTTCTCCTTTACAAATCACTCCCTCCTCAGGCTCCATCGTGGTGGATGGACACGAGCTGCACGAGGACGACCTGAGGCTGATGTACACCTTTGATCAGAGCTCTGGTTCAACCGCTCAGTACGAGGCTCACTCCGACGCACAGGTTTGGAACATTAAATGCACTGTAGGAGTGTTGGCACTTTAACAGATTTATCATTGCATAAAACTTGCATGTTATAGAATGATTACAGATCAGGATTTCAAAAAAGGATATTATTGAGCTTGTTTAATGGTTCACTATGTGCACTATGCTTGTGGACACAGAGCTGTATTTGTTTAATGCCATAATGTGGAATATTCCAGGCAAAGCAATAACATCCCCATGACGTGTAGATCATGGTCTTCCCTGAAGAAAAGTTACGTAGAGCACTTTCAAATAATGAAAGTTTGTTCAATAATTTAAAACTAAAATGGTCAAACTGTCAAAATCAAAACAGAACTATTACCAAACCTGAACAAAACATGGGTGAGGACTAAATGAACTGCGCGTTTATATATTTTTTGGACTTATTTTGTTTGTTTCTTGTCCTGTGGTCTCACTTTGACCCTAAGAGCTGCTTTTACAATATTTCTGAATAATTGGGCACAGCCACTTTAAGGACTACAACATGTTCATTTTTAGATTTGCTTGCACCACATGTTGGACAATTATTTGAACGGAGACTGAGTAAATGCCACACGGAAGACCAGCCAATGCAGCATTATGAATATTGCAGCATGTCGATTTTTCCATAAAGATATATTTATATTAGCTTGCATCATTCTGATCAATATTCCTACATTGAACATATAAGTATTGAAATGCAGAACCAGGCTTCCCACTCTGTCGTTGCGGCCCCTGTTAGTGACCTGTGTGTTGTTGCTATAAATGTATCATGATGTAAAAGGAATAAAGGGAAAGTGCCACTGCTGCACTAAGCTGCCACAGACTGCACAGGGCCTGATGTCTTTACTGTTAAGTGTGATGTATGAAATCATTTCACGGCTAAGTGGAGAGCGGTGTGCAGCCTTTCCCACAGGCTCAGTCTAATCAGTGCTTCTCCAGCCGTGCACAGGCCACACGGTAAACCGGCACTGGTTTGCAGAGTGACCAGCGTTCTCAATCACCGACGCTGCTGCTCCATCTGCCTCTGCCCTACTGCTCGTGTGCTTATGTTGGGTCTTTGTTGTTTAATTGTCGCCATGTAAATATTTCCCTGACTTGTCTCCTGTTTTTTCAGTCCCTATTTGAATTTTTTAATTAGTTGTTGTTAAACAATTGCACCCTAAAGGATATTTTGTCCGATTTTAAACCCAATTTGCCTTCATGAGTTCGACGAGGTGTGGCCCTTCTTGTAAGTGATTATTTGTCGTGGAGTTGCACATTTTTGGGGGTTCAGTGTGATTCTATTTGTGGGGTCACAGCTCCAAAACCTCAAATCGCAGGTTCATGCTGGATATGAACACATGTCACTTGCAATCAACTTCACAACAGCCAGTGTGCACCCGTTGCCCAATGACAGCACAGAGTTTGATTCACTTGACGATCAATGTTTCAATGACTGCACCAGGCACCATACCGCCACCACTGCTCCAGGCTTTACAAGCAGGGTTTAATCCACGCGCCTTCTTTTTGTTTCATTTGTAAATAAGTATACATAGAAAGGCAGTTTACGTCACTTGTTGAATATTTTAAAATCCTACAAGTCACTCACTCTTACTCTATGTTGCAATGCTGTTTTTTCACTCTTTTCTGGCTGCATTTTCTATATTAAAAGAGAAAAAAACAAATCCATCTATTTTTATATCGGTCTATGCCCTGGCAAATTAATAAAAAAAAAATGATTGCCATAATTCAAAATGATATTTTAATTTGTGTTGGTATGAATGGATTTCAGACAAATTATTCTTTCCTCATATGAAGGATTTTGTGATTTGCTTTATTGCACATATTTAATGTGTCACTTTCTTTATTGTAATCCTGAATACGCCGAGTGTTTATGTTTATTCCTCAATTTTTAACTAGCACATAATGAGAGCTCACACAAACCTCTACACAAGTTATAGATGGATAATATAACACCTTAAACATAACATGTACAATACTAGTACATTTGCTGTTGAAAAATAATGCTCGACTGTGGATTTTCCGTTTTCCTGCAGGTGCTGGTTTTGCTTGACGTGACCCCGGACCAGTCGATGGTGGACGAGGGAGTGGCTCGTGAGGTCATCAATCGCATTCAGAAACTGCGCAAGAAGGTAGGACCCTCAAACCCACTCACCCGCCGTCGCTCTGGTGTACTGGACGGGGACGCCAGCGTTTTGCCCCGAGTGGAAAGACGAGTGACAGATCGCACGCTTTAAATGAATGTAGCAATCCAGTGCGTAATGAAGATGATACCGAGACGTTCATAGTTTATAACACGTGTAAGAGGGCAGTGCCAGGGTGAGCAGTCTGACTCACGTGGAAATGCACCGTAAAATCTATTATGGATCTATAGTGACCGAAGACTTGGACACTGATATTGTAAACGTAAAGCTCTCTATACCAAGGAAAAATAAGAAAACAGCACAAAATAATTATGTTTTCAACACAAACTAACAGTAGTTTATGTATTATTACTATGTGGTCAAATTTTGGAAAATATGATAACAATTGCTATTAAAACTTGTATCAGAACCAACTGCTCATTTGAAGTGTCACAAACAGGAATAAATTTAACAGTTTTAGAATGATCTTGAGCTTTATCAATAACAGTATCAATAATATTAAGGTTTATTTATAAAGCACCCTTTTCAACTTTAAAAGTCCAAAAGTCCCAAAGTACTGTAAAGCAAAGCGCACTATTACCGTATTTTCCGGACTTTTAGCCGCTCCCCTATATAAGCCGCATTTGCTCTATTTTTAAAAAAACGATAATAAAACAATACATAGGCCGCACCTTTTGCTATACCAGACCGTCAGCAACTCTTTCTCTTGACTTTTGCATCGCATGAGCTCGTCCCGCTGTCCTCCAGCGTCTCACCGTACATTCATTGATGTTAAGCTTGCGTGCAGCCGCGCGGCTTCCTAGCAAGATCGATGGCCTTCAGCTTAAAACTTGCTTCATACGAACTTCTTCGTTTGGGTTCCATAATGATGGGGCAAGAATTTGAAAATAATTTATAGTTGGTAATTTGTCGTCCGTGTTCTATTTGCTAGCTGAATAAAAAAGCAACATCTGCTTCTTTGCTTAACTTTTCTGTAGTTTTGATTCTAATTCCGGTTAGTTCGCCCCTAGCGGTGAAAGAAAAAAAACACAGAAAAGCCGCAGCCTCTAAATAAGCCGCATGGCTCAAAACATCTGACAAAAGTAGCGGCTTATGATCGCAAAATACGGTACTTATATACAAACAATTAAAATACACAGTTAATAAAATAATGTCTCAGCTCAGTTCGTGTTTAAAAGCCCAGAGAAAAAGATATGTTTTAACAAGGTTTAAACAGCTCTAGTGTCTCAGCAGCTCTAAAATGCTGAGGCTGTTCCAGAGCCTGTTCCAGAGCCTGGGCCCTCAACGAATCGAGATAAGCTGGAGTACCCCCTCGTGCTTATGCTGCGACCATGGAGCTACATCCAGGAGGAGCTGAGAGGAGGAGCTAAGAGGAGGACCACATGGTACGAGCAGGAACATAGTGGGACAATTACTCCCGCAAATAACACGGAGCCAGACCATTTAAAGAACATTTTAAATGTGATTCTGTGGAGAACTGGAAGCCAGTGCAGTGATGCCAGGACTGGAGTAACGTCAGAACTTGCTCCTTGTGGAAACATTGATACAGCTGTCTTTTATAACCTGTATTGTCTGCCGTGTGCGTTTTTTGTGGACTCTGAGTCTGGATATATATTTTTTTTATAATGATTGAATAAGAGCACATGGTAACAAAAAGAAAGTATTATTCTGTGTTGACAAATGCATTCTATTGTCTGAAAAGAGCTTTTTTTTTTTTTTTTATCATCGTGGTATTTAATTAGGTGGAGTATTGAGCCTATTCCTTTATCGAAATTGATCCTTATTGTTCAGTATTGTGACAACATTAGACGAGTTAGTTTAGTTAGTTTAATTAAAAGAGGCAAAAACAATACATAGCCATATATTATAGTTCTAATATTTATTACAATTGTCATTAAAATGATTGACAACATCGTACCTTGTCTGAATAGTTTTACAGTGTTGATACTTGTTATTAGTATTTTGTTTCAATATGTATCAACAACTAGGGTCACTTTTTGCTCAAATTTGTTCCTGTCTAAAGTAATCGTAGCCCACCCTCTACCCGTTTGTATAGACATAATATATTATTTCCCACTTGAACCTAACCTGCTTCCAATTTAAGATTGTGGACTAATTTAACCAAAGCAGTGTTGAAATCTTTCCACTAATACGTCACACGGTTTCACCATCATAAGGCAGGCTTAATAGGAGCTTAATTACAGTCTGGCCTCTTTCAGATTCTAATGTTGGGGCTTTGAAGTGGTCTGGGGACTTGAAGGAGGATTAGTTTTGTTTTCACAAGCAACAACAGTTTTTCCGTCCCCTATAGCAGACAGCGCTGTGCTCTGGCTCTGGTCCAGCTCAAATGCCTTGTGTTCTTTCAAACTAAGGAATTTTCCACCAAGTTAATCTGACATGTTTGTAGAACTTAAGCTGGGTGTCACTTTCAGAAGCTTATATTTGGATATTTACAACTGCCAATTGTATGTTGGTGGCCGTTGTATGTCATTGCCCTATCTCATCAGATCTTGGAAGCTAAGCAGGAATGGGCCTGGTTAGTTTTCGGTGCGGAGACCAAAGGAATGCCAGTGGCCACAGGGGGGCGGTAGTGCATACTGTTGTTGTGTCCTTGGGCAAGACACTTCACCCACTTGGCCTCCAATGTTCAAGTACACTGGTGTGTGAATGAGAGTGTGGCTGTTCCCCAAAGCCTAGACGCCCTGCCTTGCTCTGATCTGGGTTAGGCGTCCACGTCTTGCAGGTTGTGTTCCAGTGTTCGTGTCCTCCAGAGGCATGTGTCCTCTGTTTGGTTAGCATGTGGTTAATTTACCAAAGATACAGTAGTGTAGCGTCCGCTGCCTTGAACTGGATCGTTTTAGAAGATTACAAATTTGAATCAATTTAAGTTTAAAACTTACTAAATATACGAACTATGAGGGATGCCATGATTTTCAATAACTATAATATTGAATCGCTTGATACGGGTCACGATTCAATACACGTGTTCTCCTGATACGCTCCATGCCGCTGTGTTGTCATATGTTTTGGTTTGGAAAGAAAAGGTTAAGCTGCGCTGTCCTTTGCAAATTCACGAAATAAACGTTGCCCCAGAGACTTACAGCAGCTATATTTGAACAGAAGTGGGTTTTTTCTTTCAGTTACTTTTTATTTTACGTTGATAGACCCAGGAAGGACAAAAATATTAACTTCTAAAGACCCTAGAATCACTTTTGGCTTTATATGTTATTAATTAAAGGCTTGTTATTCATTCACGCTTTGTGATCTTTTCAGACATTATCTTAACATTTTTACTCTGAAAACGGTCTATCAAGGCAAGGCAAGTTTATTTGTAGAGCACAATTCGTACACAAGCCAATTCAAAGTGCTTCACACAACAGGAAAAAATGCATTAAAATCACAAAGACATGGCAGAAATCACAAAATCTTAATTTAAAAGTGCAATTTTCAGGCTATCCGTCAAATAGTTCAAGACATAAAAGAGAAGAGTGCAAAGAAAAGCATTTCAGTCATATGCACAGCCAAACAAAACAGTTTTTAGTTTAGGTTTGAACATTGCCAGAGTAGCGGCCTGTCTCACATCCTCAGGAAGACTGTTCCAGATTTTAGCTGCATAAAACTGAAACGCACATTCCCCATGTTTAGTCCTGACTCGGGCACCAGCAGGAGGCCGGTCCCTGAGGTCCTCAGAGTCCGAGATGGTTCATATGGCACTAACATGTTCGAGATGTACTTTTGTGCTCGGCCATGGAGAGACTTGTATACAAGCAGAGCTGCTTTGAAGTCTATTCTCTGAGCCACAGGGAGCCAGTGCAGAGACCTGAGCCACAGGACTAATGTGATCGTACTTCCTGGTTCTAGTCAGGACCCGAGCAGCAGCGTTCTAGATGTACTGCAGCTGTTTTACAGCTCGTTTGGAGAGGCCAGTGAGCAGGCCGTTAGAGTAGTCTAATCTACTAGAGACAAACGCATGGATAAGTCTATTAAGTCTATTAAGAGCAGGAGACTGTGGGAGGAGCTTCTGTCTGTTGCTGCTACTGGAGACGAGGGAGTATAACGCATACAGACATAAGCGTCGGGAGGAAAATATATTAAGAAATAGTCCTGCACAGGTTAAATGGTCAGAGCTGTAAATCTCTCATGATTTATCACATAATGACAGAAATGTAGATAAGGCGAGGCAAGGTACCAAGGAAACGCCCTGTGTTTGTGAGAGTGTATGCGGGACACAGGATGGAAATTAGCCCCTGGCTACAAACCGGCGTGTTTACATAATGTATATAATGTATGTTCATTAACATATTTTCCTTCTCTAATTAAAAATAAACAAATGCAGAATAAATTGTACTTCAAACATAAAGTTTGCTCCATTCTTTTTTATGATATATAATTTTGTTTACAAGTATTCAGAATTCAGCACTCTTTAGATTGGACCATGTAACTGAAAACATTTGAATGCAGATATTCAGTATTCTTAACACTGTTTATAGAGAAGTGGCTTTGGAAGGGCATCTGGTCTGAAAGGCCTTGCTGGAGATTTAGCCTTTGTTTTTGGCTAATATATATGTAGTATGTTTATTATTGCTTATTGTAATTTCGGAAACGTCTCCCACACAGCAGTGATGATCTGATGCCAGCGGGGCGGGGTCAGTGCTTCCACTTGGCAGGGAAAGCCGATAAACCTCCCCACATTGATTGAATGCTCGGGTGTATCCGGCAAACTTTATCCCTGTGCCCTTGAGCCACACACTGAGCTGCAGTCATTAAAGTGCAGTGTCTTTAGACGCACACACTTCACACTTGAGATTACTGTCAGATCAATATGTTTGAATGTGTCAAGGTTAGACAGGCCTCACTGTAAGCCGCCCTGCAGTGGTCTCTGGACTTTAAAGCTGTCTTTGGGCCTCTATTTTTTCTCAAGTTTTTAATTGTAAGTAATTAAATGTGTGGGAAATTCTACAAAATATGATATGCCATCATGGGCGATATTTAATACTCATGTTTAGTGTTGTTCATTGCACTGGGTGGTCAGCGGTAGATTAAAATGTGATTCTGTAATTCAGGGCTGAATCCTGAAATTTGTTTCCATTTATTATTGCCAGATGTTATGTGGTATAGATTGAGATGATTCCCATTCATCCTACGCATTCGGCTTAACATCGATGAGCGTAGTCACCTGTTTTCCTGATTATAGATTTAGAGACCGTATTACAGCTATTCATTTCGAAACAATTCCTGTTTTGGCAAATATGGCATTTCGCCCTTTGAGCAGAAGCCTTTCCCCTACTACTTTTCTAAAGCTCAATACAAACCTTTCCTATCATCTTCAACCATTTCATTTGACCTCTGGCACCTCTTCCAATGTGTATTCCCTTCCCCAAATCTATCTCAGAATCAGAAGGGGTTATTTGCCATTGTCAATGAACAAAATTCACAAACATAGGAACTTGTCTCTGCATTAAGGTGAAACATAAAAAACGAATCAATAATAAAAACAGCATATATGAAATCAAAAAGGGCATGCATTAAGAGACAATTTAAAATTACTATAATATAAAATAAAATAGGCATTACTATGTCCCCGAGAATTATAGTTAAATTTACAGATGTAGTGCAGAAAGTGACAGTGCAGTGAGTGGTTGAATCGTTGCAGTTAAAGTGCAGTTATCTGTATAAACAATCCATTCTTCCATTTTACTTTATTCTTTATTTCACTTATATCTTCTAGTAAAGGTGCACATGTACGTTTTCTGCCTGGATACATGTAAATAAACGTATCTATATTTCTTTTATTCAATTACTTACTGTGAATCGTGCCCCTTTAAATTACTGAAAGGAAATGCAAATGCTTGACACAGCCCCTATATAATCGGTCAACCATTACAGGGGTGGGGAATATTGCCAAAAATGAAGATTTCAATATTTTTGGCATTATTTCGATCACTATATTCAGACAGTCTTTCACCAATGCATGAGGAGAGTGAAAAAATGTGCTTGTAAATGCAAATAAAAATTAACCACAAAGTGCCGAAATATCACTTGGTTGAGAAGTTGCAAAACATTTTCATCATTCTGTAGTGGTTTTATTATTGATGATGTACACAATATTGTATTTTTGCATATCTTTAAAACAAAAATTACGATATCTTTTTTTTCCCCCAGACATGTCCCACCTTTACAAACATTGCTTCTCACATGACATCTTTAACTCTCTCTCAATGTAATCCTAACCCGTTTCTTTTGTCTGTTCTAATCTTCTCTTCTCTAGGCCCATTTGGTTCCCTCTGATGAAATCACGGTTTACTACCAGTGCCAGCCAAAGGGGGAGTACTTGGACTCTGTGATCCAGGCCCATAACGACTTCATCCTGGCCACTACCAAAGCGCCAATGTTACCGTTCCCTGTTCCCAAAGCCAGCAGTGTCATCATCGAGGAGAAAACCCAGGTAAAAGGGAGCGTAGCATGGTATTATTTAATTTAATCATCTCTTTTTGATCTAAATACCTGGAAAATCACCATATGTCTCCTTTAACGCCTAAAGGCAATGATAAAATGCCTATGAATTGTGATCTAGGCTCTAAATGTTTATGCATTTTGGCACATTGTTCACCTGTAGGACTCTCTGGCCTGCACATTTAATAAGCTAAAATGCTCAAGAAATGTAAATATATAAACTTAAACTGGCCAACCTAGCATAAGCAGTAGCACCCAAATTTTATACAAAGCAAGGACATTTATCCGAGGCAAAACAAACTCCACCCGGGAGAAACCATGAACATGCAGACGCATCAGCACAGCATAGCGCAGTGAAAACATTTTAGGAAGAGTTTTGTTTTTTTCTGAGCGGTGAAGTTATGAAGAAAAGAGACTAACACATATACACATTTACTATTATTTAATTTTCAGCTTAAAGGGTCTGACTTGGAGTTCACAATTGTCAAAGGATCCTCGACTCCTAAAATGTCTCTGAATGGACCAGCGTGTGCCTACGTCAACCTGAAAGTCAAAGTAAACAACAAGGACCAAGGTAATACTGTAAATGTATGCAACAATTAATGCACTGAACAATTTTGTATTAAAATGTGTTGTATAACTTTGCTAATTCATCTCTAAGTATATATTACAGTAATATAGTAATTAAAACATAATAGTTGTAAAGAAAGTGACAATTTAAAAAATAATAATAATAATGAATAATGAATAATAATAATTAATAATAACATAAATACTGTGGAATGTTCTTGGAAAATCTATAACCTCTTTGTATAGACAAACATGTGGCAAACTCCACACAGGAAAAGCTGCATAGTTCGTCTTTTAATAATTTAAGTGTATAGAATTGTGTAAACATTTTGTAGCTAGTAATGTCTGTGTGTGTTCAGAGGGTGTGGTGTTGTTGGAAAACCCTAAAGGTGATAACAAACTCGACATGGACAAGCTGAAGTATGTCTGCAGCACCATCTTTGGAACAAACAGCAACATCCGATTCTACAATGGCGCCGCAGGTAAACTTGTCCTGTGTGGATTTTATAAATAGTTAATATGGCTTGTATTACTTCAGCACCTGAATGTTCAACTGCTTTATGGTCAGATCAGATGAACAAAATTTGGTTTACCTTAAGAAACTACTTGAGGTTAACATTTAAAGTGGCCTCATAACATTTGTCTTGAGGTGGAATTTATACAAATAGAAAAAAAATATTAGTCATATGCCATAGGGATAACCAATATTTGACTGTTGACTAGTCAAACAGTTATTAGGCCTTATAGATGTATGAGTCTGTTTATGTAAAGCAGATGTTGTTTCTACCTTTTCAGATTTCTATTTAATGCTGCTGCTTTATGTGTTATCTGTTTTACGACTTTAGGCAGATGTTTTAGACTAGTTTAGTTTACAACTAGTCACAATTATTCTGATTGTTGCAGCATTAATATGCTTTGTTTTAAGGCAAGTCAAATTTGTTTGTAGAGCACACATCGTTTACTTCAACCTGGAGAGACTCAAATAAATATGCAATAGAAGATGATGAACGATAATGAACAACGAAGTGTGTGTGTGTGTGTGTGTGTGTGTGTGTGTATATATATATTAATATATATATATTTATATATATATTTATATATTATATTATATATATTATATAGATATTATATATATATATATATATATATATATATATAATAGTATATATATTATGTATTATATATACATATATATATATTATATATATATGTTATATTTTATATATTATATATATTATATATGTGTATATGT
This sequence comes from Chaenogobius annularis, assembly GCA_015082035.1. Lineage (NCBI taxonomy): Eukaryota > Metazoa > Chordata > Actinopteri > Gobiiformes > Gobiidae > Chaenogobius > Chaenogobius annularis. The sequence continues at coordinate 86,147 of BJKM01000123.1, read as the reverse complement.
ATGTGTGTATGTTTGGTGCTTAGACCCCGGCAGGGAATGATGAGCAATGCAGGAGGGGAATCTTCCCCCGGAGCCTAGACACTGGTGGCGGTAAAATAAAACAGAATAATGACACTCTGAAAAGGTGGTGTTGGGGTGGAGGAGGGCTACAGGAGCTGAACTGCTGAATGGAGTGGAGGAGGGTACTGGAAAAATGTCATTCCATCCTTGCGTTTCACAATCTCAATGTCTAGATACTAAATGTCCGCTTCCCGTTGTCATATCACAGGATGTGCTGAGATTAACACTGTGTTAAAATCAGACAAAGAACAACTAATCTGTTATGAAGCTAATCTAGGCCTCGTCCCCATTTACTGCTGTAAACATGTTTCTTTACTATAGACGCGGTATTCCCACCACCTGGTTTGGTATAAAATGTGTTTTCTGTTTTGACTTTACTTTCAGACGGGACTCTGGGAGGGACACTTTTTTTTTTTACTTGTACATACTTGTAAATTAAATAAATCATCATCATTGGACTAAAGATAACTCTGCCTCCTGTTGTGGGTTTTCTATTAAAAGACTTAAACGATAAAAAGGTAGCGGTTATAACAGGGCGGTGAAGGTACGGCGCTGGTGAGACAGCAGAAGAGTCTACGCTTTAGCTTCACAATATTGTCAAAGTGCTTGAACAGAAGTGTGTATTCAAATTACATTCCAACAATTACACACATTTCTTTCTTGCACAGACAGGTTTCATGACTTCAATTCACGTTTTTAACCGACTTTTCCCATTTCAGAGCTAACGTCTAAAACAGACCTGCAGAGCCTGAGTGGTAAAACTTTAGTTGCCACTTCTGCCGCTTCAGCTTCACCCGGATCCGTCTCCAGTGACTCTCTCCTCTGTCCTTATGTCAACCTGGTGCTCTGCAATGCCCAGCCATCAGGTGAGGAAGCAGTAAAACAAAGAGGCTGCAAAATGAACAGTGAAAGATTACAATGTTTTGCCCAGGTTTTTTTTTTTATAATTTTGTCCATCTTGGTATAGTTTTCATACAAACTTACTAGAGCACAATTATATTCTAACTAAAGATGTGTAGATGTACGCACAGAAGTGAGATTTCTTACTGCCTTTTATGAAAAATTAGCTTTAAGAAGTCCAACAGTGTGTTAACATGATGTATTATAAAATAACTTTGTCCAAGCCATTGTACGCTTTCAAAAACTCCCGTCACTATAATCAGACCAAGAAACGGTTACATATCTTGCAATAAGATGTAATGTAGACACTTTACCTATTACTGTACTATTTTTTGATGTTCATATGCATGCCCATTCTGTTTGTCACATAAAGCATTTAGTTGTTTCATCAATGTTATTTAATTTATGTAAACATGTTTTTTTTTTTGGTTTAAACAAAATATCTTCTATCTATAATTTATATATCAATGTTACTTGCGTCTTCTGCTGCCATTCTTTAATTTGATTAAATTAATACATTTTCATTTTTAATTGACAGTATGTATTAATCATTGTGTCAAAGCAGCTTCAACATTCATATCCTGGAGTTGGCACAGTGGCTAAATGCGTTGTCCTAAGGCAGCTAAAAACATTAAACCGCAACAGTCACATAAAAAAAGGCTCTGAACAGGACAAATAACAGTCAGACGGTGAAAGTAGTTTGCTGTTGTAACGAAGCAATTCCCCCACATTTGCTTGTGCGCGTGACATTTAGAGGAGTCTTTGTTCTCGTCTCCCCTCAGAGTGTCAGACGGGGGAAGTGGGAACCCTGCTGCTGGTGAACCCGGTCGGCAAGAACGGACTGGTTTATTCACGGCTGCATGACGAGGTGGCCAAAGTGTTCGGGCTCCGCAGCAGACGACTCAAACTCTATCTGGACCAGGACTTCAACCAGGGTGCCTAATTTGTGCTAATATTGTTAAGTTTTGTTCCGACACACCTATGATAAAGTCTCATAAGGGTGTCAAAAAAATCTACTTATCCATACTAAAACTATATGGAAAACAAGGGCTGCATGTCTTTTATCGTTTAGTCGATTAATCGGCCGATTTGTCCTGGTCGACAACAATTAGTTGACTAATTTAAGTAATAAAGATGCATATGAAACAGCGAAAAGGAGAAGACAAGGAGTGAGTTAGCCGAAGATTTCTGTGTGAACTATGAGTTTAATGTGCCTTTGTACCTATAAATACAGTTTTCTGGTACTTTTCTCTATGCGTAGTTGTATGCCCCGTTTCTAGTCGACTAATCGATCGGCCGGGCATGTCTTTAGTCAACTACAGTAATACTAAGCAAAACTAAACACTAAATTCAACAAATATTCTTGATTTAAACACACACAAATGGAAGAGGAACACATTTTGATCCTAAAAACCCTGAAGTAATCATGCCTACAGAGCACAACTTGATTCACATGCATCAATAAAACATTGTTATCGAGCTAATCAACTTTTCTTACATCTTTTGACAGAATTGCCGGCGGATTTATCTCTAAAATCTCTGGACACCAACACTCTGTTTGTGAGGGTTCTTCCCACTACGGCCGAGGCATAGAACCCTGCACCTGCTAAACAGTCTCAACACATCAGAATCAGAATCAGAAAAGGTTTATTACCATTGTCAATGAACAAAATTCACAACCATAGGAACTTGTTTTGGCGTTAAGGTTCAACGTAAAACACACAATAACGTTACTTTTTAGGACAAAAACTGGCCTTTCATTTGCATCTGTCGTCTCTTGTATGTGTGAACTTTAATAAATAAAACTGGGACAAGGTCAATTACAACTTTTTTTGCCGTCTCCTTCTCTCCATAGAGACGTTAATGCTTTTCCTTTCATTTTAATGTAGAAGAGCTGCTCCATCCCCCTTTCTTCAACTACAACAGCAGACGCCGACTTCAGAATATATATAGTCCCAAAAAGAATAAAGTGATCCAAATCCAAATGTCCAAGAATCCCACAAGTAGCTGCTGGCTAAATGCTACTGCTGTACTAGCGCCACCTGCTGCATTTTAACATCGACACAACAACGGCCGTCAAGACTAAACTGTGACTCGACTTGAATTAATTTTGTTTAAACATAATCCGCCAGGAAATATCTTTAAAAAGGGAAAAAGTGGGATTCTCTACAGATTTTGATTGATTTTGAACAAAAATGACATTTAAATTGGACACACATTGTTACCTATTCGTGATGCTTTACAAAAAAGTCCAAAAGGTTGGTTTCCATGATAATGAATTCAATAGGAAATAAGTTTTAATCTTGGCAATAGCGCTTAGCTTCAGATGTCAGCGTCTATGAACAGCATTTGTTTTTAACCTCCTTCTGTACTTTTCTTTCTCACTTAACATTCAGGAAATGGTCTTGTAGTTTGAAACTTATTTGCCATTGAATTTGCTGTTAGACTTTTCTATAAGTGTGTTTTTTTGCCAGTTAAAACTACCAATATTCAAAAATATGAACGACAATAAAATGATCTCCAATGTTGTATTTGCGATTATTTGTGGTTTTGCAGCTGGATGGACATTTTGCCGTAGATACAGTGGATGAGCAAAAAAATATCACTGGGCTAAAGTGGCCTAGTTTCTAATAAAATCCTTTGACTCGAACGGCATTGATCTATTTTTGAGGTGTTTTGCCTGCGAACGAGTTTAAGGTGGTTTAAAAATAGTTTTGGTTCCTGGATGCACATAGTAACAGAAATATCCATTGCTCACTGCTTCATACTCGGGGCACAACTCCTTCTAAAAGTAGGAAGCCTCAGTCCTATTTGTATCGTTTCAGAAATACTATTTATGAAGCTTTCAATGCTGACTCAATGTATTGGTTTGGTTATGTTCACAAAACCACAAACTTAACCGTAAGGGTGTTTGATTGCAGAGGCACTTGTGTGTGTGTTTCAGAGTTATGAAGAAGTAGCACTATTGTCTGAGCGATTCACAATTTATCACCCAGTGTAAGCAAGAAACGGGTAAAGACGCATTTCAGTGTCCGGCCTCTCAACCTGGAATCATTTACAGAAGGTTTGGAAAAGTCTAAAAGCACTCCAGTAGGTTGTAGTTTGAATAAATGCTGAATGAGGTTTGGAAATGGGATCAATGGGTGCACTTTGAGTTATGACCTGGTCTGTTTTGGTCAGACCTCCATTGAAAAAGAGATTATAATCTAAACTTTCCTGCTTTAATATAATTAATTTATATTTATTTGGTCGGGACAGTGTATTTTAGTGAAGACACGGGGGAGAACACGCAAACTCCACACAAAGGCCCTACACCACCTGGGAATCGATCCAAGGACCTTCTTGCTGTGAAGCGTGAGCTCTAACCCAGGACACTTTGAGAATGAGTCTGAAATTCATTTATTTTAGCGGCTAATATTTAATTAAATACAAAAATTTTAAGGCGAGCAAGCTGTGGCTACTGTATAATTACTATGGCTCTATAAAATACTTTAAATTGAAAAGAAATTAAAATAAGTAGGTTGAAAATGCGCCGCTCTTGGCCCACTTATGGTAAATATAACGGATCTATTTACATCGTTTATCCAGTTTATGTCAAATATAAGCTGCTTGTGTGTACATGATCTGCATTTAAAATGGAAAGTAGATACTAATAATGCAGACTGAAAAGGGCGGTTATAACGAGTTGTGGATCATTTACGTCATGACAAAACGTAACAAAATATGAAAAACATGACCTTCACGTGCAATTTGTATTTTGATTCGCTATTGGGACTAAAGCAGGACTCAACCTAAAAGTTGCCTTTGACCAGATCAGGACCAAACCAAGTCCACATCCGGATTGAGGACCACATGTAAACGCGCTTTAGTTTTGTGCGAAAAAGTATGCCATTTTATTGCACTTTTTCATTGAAATCCAAACATTTTACACTCCGTATCAAACGCAGGTGCAGCTCGGAGGAATAGTCTTTTAGATGCGCCACTTCTTGCCTGCACAGACCGAAAGAGGTGCAGTGGCTTCGGGACGCGCGTCGTGACTGGACCGCCGCTCTTCTGCGCATCTTCGTCCCGGTCCGGTGTCTCTCCTCCTCACGCACATCCAGGTAGGACACGCTTCATCCATGCACGCCACCTTGAAGTCCTTTTACCAAGCTTTGCAAGTCGGTTTTGATATGATTAGTTTGGTAAATTTGCAGTATTTTCTGTCTGTAAAGTGTCGGTGTTGCTCGGACATTATAGATGGACATGAAACAATTTTTAGACAGATTTAGATGTGTGTCATTGTCACTGAAGCATTATTTGCATTCAGATGAACTGGAGTACGACCTTATCTCAATGACACTTTTAACAGCCTTCTTTCCTTATGTCATATTCGGTCAGTGTAGAGTGAGAAAGATCTGCTCATTTGTAAAGTGTAATATCTACTGAATACTTTTTGATTTGTACATGCTGTTGACCCACCACTAAACAAGAATCAATGTCACTAGTCTTAACAGCTCTTCTAGCACAGTTTCAACTTGAAAATCACATTTAGATAACATACTGTAGTTATTAATAAAATGGGATTGTGCTGTATGTGTCACCCAGCCCTTAAGCCTCTCGTTCTGTTGTTGATGTGCAGAGCTTGGTTGGAGTCAGCTTTTTTATTATGATTTTGAAGCTGTTTTATCTTTGGCATCAAAAAGCTTTATAACAGATTTTTCTGAACTTGGATTGTTAAAGAAAAGGTACATTTCTTTTGTCTTTGCTTGGAATTTTCCATAGTATGGTATTAAACGTATCTCTCTAAAAGAGCTGATTTATAAAAACAAAACAAAAAATGTTGTAAACTTTGAATTAATGGTGTAAAGTGATATTTATGAGGGGTTTTTGAATCGAGAGTCCACAGTCGATTCTCTGTCAGTAAAAAATATGTGGTTTTGAGCAGAGGTCAGACTTTGGACATTATGGGTGTTAAATGGCACAGATTAAAAGTCTGTATAGTTTGTGTTAGTTCATGAAATCATTACTAACAGCCATTTTGACTTTGTTTTTGGAAAGACCAAATAAAATTGAATCGAAAATCGAGATTGATCCATATGAGAGAAAAAATCTTGATTGATATATATATATATATATATATATCGATATCGATATAGATATAGATATATATATAGATGGATAGATGGATAGATGGATTGATGGATTGATGGATTGATAGATTGATAGATTGATAGAGATATAGATAGATATATAGATAGATATATAGATATCGAGATATAGATAGATGTATAGATATCGATATAGATAGATATAGATAGATATATCTATATATATCACGATTTTTCTCCCCATATCGCCCAGCCCTAATTTATGGGTGTCATTTTACTGTTCCCATTTGTCTGTTATTTAAACCTCATCTAATCAATTTAAATAAATACATGATTTAGAATGTTTTCGTTCTATTGATATAATGTCTAATTAACATTAACTTCAAAGCCTTTAGTTGTTTAGTCGAATATTCAGTCAATGGTGATTAGTCGTAATTATTAAGTCGTTTCGTTGCAATTATTTTATTGAGATTATAAAGGATTTATGGAGAACAGCAAATAGGAGAGAGCATGGAGCTGGAGATTTGACTATGAACTGTGAATCTTTTTTCTTAACATTTAAATGTTTTTATTTTTCAAAATTACAACAAAACGGAACACAGAAGAACAGAATATGACCAGAGAGAGGAAACATACACCAAAACAAGAAGACATCCGACAACAACTATAAATGAGAAAAAAAGAAGACAAAAATCATAACACACAGAACCCAGAACGTCCCATCTAGTCCACAGTCTGTCAAATATGTCCATTTTCAAATTAAGTCCAAATGTAATCTTTTCCATTTTATGAATGTCCATTACAATGTCAGTCCAGTTCTTGATCGTCGGTTCATTTTGTGTCATCCATTTTTTTGTAAGCACCTTTTTCGCTGCAGCCAGGAGGATTATAGTCATTTTAAATTGTCCCTTAAATGCATGCCCTTTTGTTTGTTGACTGAATATATGTTTTATTATTGCTCAGTGTTTTGTGTTGCACCTTCATGCCGAGACAAGTTCCTATGTCTGTGAAGTTTGTTCATTGACAATGGCAATAAACCCCTTTCTGATTCTGATGTTCCAGAGATAACTGCTGGTTGTGTCCGTGGCAGGAGTCCTGAGGCCCAAATACATAGTCCTGAAAACCATTGGGATGGGGATGTCATAAATTGTAAGGCGTTGTTGGTCCGATATTTGTGAAAAACAGGACAATCCCAAAACACATGATAGTGGTTTTCCTCCTGGCTGCCACATCCTCTCCAACAGTCTGCATTTCCCTGTGAGTAATGGGCACTTTGACATGGGGTTATAAAGAAAGAAGACACATTTTTCCAACAAAATTCCCTCCAAACATGTGATTTTGTGGTTCTCCAATGAGATGCACATATACTTTCCCACTCTTCATCATCCAGAACAAAGTGACCCTCTCTTTCCCATTTACCCTTAATATAATCAGTAGAGTGACTGCCCAGATTGTTAATACATTTATACAATTTAGATGTTAATCCCCTTGAAAGTTCAGATTTATATGCTTTAATACATATTTCGGTCAAAGAGCTATGATGGTCATCATTATTTTTGATTTCTTGATTATATACTCCTTATTTGTAAATACCTAAAAAAAAGTTCTATTTCTCTTAGCCAAAGGATTCCTTTTACTCATCAAAGCTCTTCCGATGATACAATTCTGATACAATCTGGTAAAAGACCTTTATACCTTTAGTTGTCCAGACTTTGAATCTTGAGTCTGTGCTGTTAGGTGTGAAATTTTTATTGTAAGCCAACCAATTTAAGATTTTAACTTCTTTGTTCAGTTTGTATGTTTTGATCAGCTCCCTCCATCTTGCAAGAACAGACTTCATCTGTCAGATGACCATTGATTTTAATTCTAGATGTTGGACCATCGTAAAGAGCCCCAATATTTTTTATAATGAAATCATCGATTCGAATTTTTTTTAGCATTTTAAATAAATATGACCAGCTAACAGAATCAAAAGCCTTCTCAGCGTCTAAACTAATTATTACGGCTTTGCTTTGTTTTTGTATTTGGCTCATTATGTGTAAGGATCGTCTTATGTTATCTTGTGTTTGTCATTTGGTAATAAATCCTGTCTGATCATTGTGGATTAAGTTTGGGAGTATTTGTTCCATTCTTTTGGACATAATTGAGGTGTAGATACAATAGTCCACATTCAGAATAGAAATGGGTCTATATGAGGCACATTGGTACCTTCCATTCTTTAGGTATAAGGAATATAATGGCTTCCTTCCAACTAGGAGGGGTCTGAGTTTACCTAAGTGCCCAATTAAAAGTTGCCAAAAGGAAAGGAGTAAGTGTGTCTATTAGCTTTATACCACTCTGAGGTGAGCCCATCGCTCCCCAGAGATTTGATGTTCTTTAATCTTTTGATTACGCCTTGTATTTCCAGAACGTTTATTTCAGCTCCTATTTTTTATTTTTCTCTTCTGACATAACAGACAAATTGAGGGTGTCCAAAAAGGAATTTATATCGTCTTCTTTATCATCTGACATTAAAAAAAAAGTTTTTTATTAAAGGATTCAAATGCTGATTGAATCAGAATCAGAACGGGTTTATTGCCATTGTCAATGAACAAAATTCACAAACATAGGAACCTGTCTCGGCATTAAGGTGCAACATAAAACACAGATCAATAATAAAAACAACATATATTCAATCCGAAGGGCATGAATTAAGAGACAATTTAAAATGACTGTAGTATAAAATTCATTCATTTTCTACCGCTTGTTCCCGTTAGGGGTTGCGGGTGACTGGAGCCTATCCCAGTGCCTTTGGGCCTTAGGCGGGGTAACACCCTGGACAGTAGCCAACTCGTCACAGGGTTAACACATAGTTAGTATATAATATACATAGTAGTATGAAATAAAAATAAAAATAGGCATTACTATGTACACAAGATTACAGTTAAATTTACAGTTGTAGTGCAGTGAGTGATGAATAGTTGCAGTTAAAGTGGCAGGTGTTTAGAGGTATTCATGAGACCAACGGCAGAGGGAAAGAAACTATTCTTGTGGCAGGAGGTTCTGGTCCGGATGGACCGTAGCCTCCTGCCTGAAGGGAGTGGCTCAAATAGACCATGTCCGGGGTGTCAGCTGTGATCCGACCTGCTCGTCCCAGAGGCCTGGAGACGTACAGGTCCTGCAGAGATGGAAGTCTGCAGCCGATCACCTTCTCAGCAGAACGCACAATGCGCTGTAGTCTCTGTTTGTCCCTGGCTGTGGCTCCAGCGTACCACACGTGATGGAGGAGGTGGAGATGGACTCAATGATGGCCGTGTAGAACTGCACCATCATCTGCACTGGCAGCTTGGCTTTCCTCAGCTGCCGCAGGAAGTACATCCTCTGCTGGGCTTCTTGATGAGGGAGCTGATGGAGGGCTCCCACTTGAGGTCCTGGTGATGGTGGTGCCGAGGAAGCGGAAGGAGTCCACGGCGGAAGGAGTCCACGGTGGGTCTGTCATGATGAGGGGGGCTGGGGGCTGGGGGCTGTGACTTTCCTGAACAAACAGAACTGTTGACAAACAGAGACTACAGCGCATTGTGCGCTCTGCTGAGAAGGTGATCGGCTGCAGACTTCCATCTCTGCAGGACTTGTATGTCTCCAGGACCCTGGGACGAGCAGGTCGGATCACAGCTGACCCTTCTCACCTTGACATGGTCTATTTGAACCACTCCCCTCAGGCAGGAGGCTACGGTCCATCCGGACCAGAACCTCCCGTCACAGGAACAGTTTCTTTCCCTCTGCCGTTGGACTCATGAACACTTCAAAACACCTGTCACTTGAACTGCAAATATTCAACCACTCACTGCACTGTCACTTTCTGCACTCAAACTGTAAATCTAACTGTAACTCTTGTGTACATAGAAATGCCTATTTTTATTGTATAGTAATTTTAAATTGTTTCTTAATGCATGCCCTTTTTGATTGAATATATATTGCACCTTAAGGCCGAGACAAGTTCCTATGTTTGTGAATTTTGTTCATTGACAATGGCAATAAACTCATTCTCATTCTGATTCTGATTCTGATTCTGAAGTCCACGATCATCTCCACTGTCTTCTGGGCGTTTAACTCCAGGTTGTTATCGCTGCACCAGGACACCAGCCGGTCCACCTCCCTCCTGTAGACAGACTCATCCCCGTCCGAGATGAGCCCGATGAGGGTGGTGTCGTCCGCAAACTTGATCAGTTTTACGGAGTCGTGACTAGAACGCACTGCCTCCGATCCGCCAGGAAGTCAGTGATCCACCTGCAGGTGGAGTCGGGCACGTTGAGCTGGGAAATCTTGTCCTGGAGCAGAGCAGGGAGGATGGTGTTGAATGCCGAGCTGAAGTCCACAAACAGGATCTTGGCGTAGGTTCCCGGGGAGTCCAGATGCTGCAGGATGAAGTGGAGTGCCAGATTGATGGTGTCGTCTACAGACCTGTTGGCTCTGTAGGCGAACTGCAGGGGTCCAGCAGGGAGGAGGTGAAGGACTTGAGGTGGGGCAAGACGAGGCGTTCAAATGACTTCATGACTACAGACGCCTACCTGCCCCGTCGAAGATACACTCATCGTGGATCCCGCCGTAAATTCCAGTTCAATGACTCTCATTCAATAAAATCCTTCTGGTCTACAACTCGCCGTCGCTCCCATAATCCTGGTCGGGAAGTTGACCCAGGTGTGTTCTCCAGCCTCTCCCGCTCGGCTCCACCGGCTCGCTCCACCAACTCTACCTTGTCCGCTTCGGTCTCCTGAATGTCCGCTCACTAAACGGCAAGGCGCAGATGATCCGGGACCTCCTCGTCGACCGCGGCTTGACTTTCTGTGCGCTAGTGGAGACTTGGCAGCGGCCCGGTGATTTCGCCGCACTCAACGAGTCCGCTCCAGCGGGATTTGTTTACACCTGCCAGCCTCGCCTGTGTGGACGGGGCGGAGGTCTCGCGTTGTTTCACCGCGAGACCTGCAAAGTTCTACCGGTGTCTGGACCGTCTTTCTCCTCTTCGAGTACTCCCTCCAGCCTCTCCGCTCCCAGACCCCCCACGACTGTCACTACCATCTACCGTCCACCCAAATATAATAAGGACTTTCTGAATGACTTCTCTCATCTCCTCACCCATCTCTCTGCATTATCCGAAAATACTGTATCCTTGGCGACCTGAATATTCACGTGGACGTCTCTACTAACACTCTCCCCAAAGATTTTTTATCCTGTCTTGATAGTTTTGGTTTTCAACAGTACATTCACTTTCCTACCACTGCAAAGGTCATATTCTGGATCTCGTATGCTGTTCTGGTGTAACTCCATTTCAATGCAAACCTCACACTCTCCCTTCACTGACCATATGCTTATCACCTTCAACATAAATCTGTCATTATCCAAACTCTTCCTTCCTCGCACCATATCATTTCGCAAAATCAAGGACATCAACATCAACACATTTTCATCTGACATTAATAACTTCCCCAGTACAGTCGCTAACACCCCAACTGACGACCTAGTCTCTCTCTATAATAACAACCTCCGTACCCTTCTCAACTCCCACGCTCCACTAAAAACCCGACCTGTTTCCTTCTCCGCTCTGCACCCTGGTTTACACCCACACTCCGACTACTCAAAGCCAAAGGACGACAACTGGAACGCTTACAAAACAAAACTGGACTCACCATACACAAGGACATGTACAACAACCACATTCAGCTCTATAAGGACACTATATCTGCTGCCAAATCCTCCTACTATTCTGGTCTGATCCACTCGAATCAACACAACTCCAAGACTCTCTTCTCCCTCCTCTCAAACATAACGAAACCCCTGACTCGCTCCCCAACCATCTGCATTCACCTGACTTCTGTAATCCCTCATGTCCTTCTTTGTTTCCAAGGTGACTACCATCCATCACAACCTAACAAGCCAAGCTGCAGTTCCTGGAGTGGACATCTCTTCCCCCCTCTCTCATGTACACCATTTCTAGCTTCTCCTTCCCTCTGTCCAAACAATCTCTGAATTCATTTTGAACTCCAAACCTTCCACCTGTCACCTTGACCCTCTCCCACAGCTCTCGTCAAATCTTGCCTACCTTCGCTTGCCCCTTCATTTCTAATATCATCCACTCATCCTTGACCTCCGGAACTGTTCCATTATCACTCAAAACTGCCTCTGTTACCCCTATTCTGAAAAACCTGGATTAGATCCAACAATTTCAATAATCTGCGCCCCATCTCTAATTTACCTTTTATATCCAAAATTCTTGAAAAAGTAGTCGCCTCTCACTTCACACCCATCTCATTTCAAAGTCTCTATGAACATTTTCAATCTGGTTTCCGTCCACTTCACAGCACTGAAACTGCACTTCTTAAAATCACAAATGATCTCCTCATAGCTTCTGACTCTAATTTACTATCTATTCTCATCCTCCTCGATCTAACAGCAGCATTTGACACCATCTCACACAGCACTCTCATCCATAGGCTTAAATCTATTGGCATCTCCCACATTCCTCTCTCTTGGTTCATTTCCTATCTCTCCGATCGCAGTCAATTCATACAACTGAAATCCCACCAATCCAACCCTCCCTGTCCCAGCTGTGTGCCCCAGGCTCTGTCCTGGGTCCCTTCTTTTCATCATCTACATTCTCCCTCTTGGTTCCATCTTCCGTAAACACAACATTCATTTCCATTGCTACGCGGATGACACCCAGCTCTACTCTCCTCTAAACCCACTGCATCACTTCCACCAGCCTCTCTCACCCTCTGTCTGCAGGAAATCAATTCCTGGTTCTCTTCAAATCTCCTCAAACTCAACAGCTCTAAAACCGAAGTCCTACTGGTAGGCACCCCTTCCACTCTCTCAAAATCAAACAGTTTCACAATTTCTATCAATGACTCCACTGTCCTCCCCTCCCCTCAAGTCAAGGTCTGGGTGTCATCCTCGACAGCACCCTTTCTTTTCACTCCCACATCAACAACATCACTCGTTCTGCCTACTTCCACCTTCGCAACATCTCTCGTCTCCGTCCTTCTCTCACTCCTCACACCACAGCCATACTTGTCCATAGTCTAGTCACCCTCCGGATCGATTATTGTAACTCTCTCCTCTTTGGTCTCCCCAATAAATCCTCCAGAAACTGCAGCTTCTCCAAAACTCTGCAGCCCGCATTATCACCAGGACGCCCCTCCGCCATCACATCACCCCCATCCTTCAACAACTTCACTGGCTCTCCATAAAACAACGGATTCACTTCAAAATTATCCTAAATACTTTCAAAGCTATCCATAACCTGGCTCCACCGTACATCTCTGACCTCCTCCACATCTCCACTCCCTCTCGCTCCTCAGGTCCTCCTCCTCTCTCCAGCTCTCTGTCCCCTCCTTCCGTCTTATTTCAATGGGGGCAGAGCCTTCAGCCGCTCTGCTCCTCAGCTCTGGAACTCTCTCCCTCCTGACCTCCGCAACATAGACACCCTTCCACTTTTCAAATCCAGACTCAAAACTCACCTGTTCAGACAATCCTAACCACATAACTCAGTCACTCCAACCCATCATCCAGTTCTGTACTGTGGGTTTTATTCTGTTGTTTTATTCTGTTGTTTTATTCTCTTGTACAGTGTCCTTGGGTGTTCTGAAAGGCGCTTTTAAATAAAATGTATTATTATTATAAGACGTCAGTGCCACTGGCTTGTAGTCATTAAGTCCAGTGATCCGGGGCTTTCTGGGACAGAGACAATGATAGCAGACTTGAAGCAGGCTGGGACATGGTATGACCCCAGGGAGGTGTTGAACATTTCTGTGAAGATGGGGTGCTCCAGCAGCATTTTGGGGGTGGGATTTCCGAAATAGCCTGTGAACATCCTGTTCCTGAACTGAGAGAGTGGTGGGGGAGGTGGGGGGACCAGGTTTGGGTTGGCGGAGGTGGCACCGTGGGGGAGGGGGTGGTCACATCAAACCTGGAGTAGAAGGTGTTAAGTTGCTCAGCCAGTTTTCGATTGTCTGCAGCAGGGGGGGCTCGGGGCTTATGATTGGTGAGAAGCCGGAGCCCCCACAACACGGAGGCTGCACAGAACTGCGGCTTCAGACGCATCTCGCTCGAGAAACCTCTGCTAAATTCATACTACTTGCATCTTTGTAGCGCTCTCTGTCTCCAGCCCTGTGCACTGCCTCAGTTTTGGAGTGAACCAGAGTTTGTCATTGTTGAAAGTGACTTTGGTTTGTGTTGGTATAATGCTGTCCTCACAGAATCGAATGTATGACGTCACAGTGTCCGTGTACTCATCCAAACTATCTGTGGCAGCTCTTAAAACCTCCAAGTCTGTAATGTCCAAACACGCACATAGCTCCTCCACTGCCTCACCGGTCCACTTCTTAGATTTCCTCACTGCAGGTTTTGAGAGCTTCAGCCTCTGTCTGTACGTGGGGATCAGGTGAACCATGGCGTGATCTGAAAAGCCAAGAGCAGCACGAGCCACGGCGCGGAAGGCGTTACTGACTGTTGTGTAACAATGATCCAACGTGCTCTGCTCTCTGGTTGGCACTTTAATAAACTGTCGGAAATTGGTCTTGTTTAGTAAAGATTACATCATTTTGCCTGTCACGTATTTTAAAAATTGTTCTTTCAGCTTATTGTTTTTTAAGTTTCCAAGATAGAAATTTAGAAAATTTTGATCCACTCTCATAATATCTTTGTTTGGTCAAGAGCATTTTCTTAACTATTTCTTGTGAGGTCAGATCATTAATTTCTCCTCTTAATTTCAGGTGCATTTTAGCACTCCCCTTTTTGGTATGGCTGTCCTCCAATAATTACATTTTTTCTTGCGGATCTTTTTTTTTCTTTGCCCTTTTTTTTTTCTCTGAGGCTATGGCTATGATTTGTCCTCTCAAGACTGCTTTGGAAGCATCCCAAAGGATAGGTGGGAAGTTTCCCCAGTATAATTTTTCTGTCTTAATGTTGTTGGACATTTTTTTCCTTAAACAAAGGTTTGTTCAGCAGCCTGGCATTGAACCGTGAATGTTTTTTCGTCTTTCCTCCAAATCTACAGAAATCTGCTTCAGTGCTTTTAGATCTGTCTTTATTGAGAACAAAAAAGTAGTCTATTCTGGTATAGATTGTATACGGATTAGAAAAATTGGTATATTGGCGTGCTCTAGGGTTTGTTTCGCTCCATATGTCAATCAGTCCTATTTTCTTCAATAAGATACGGAACTTCTTATTTATTGTTCCTCCAGTGCCTCTTGAGGTTGACATGTCCAGTGTAGGCTGAATGCGAAGAATCCAATCGCCACCACTTTCTTTATCCTTACATACAAACTTCTGTTCAAAAACTATTCGGTTTGAAATCAAAATTGCCACTCCTCTTCTATGTTTGCCTTTGTATGATGAATTATAGGATTTTTCATATTTTTTTATGTTCAGTGTCATTCAAATGTGTCTCTTGTAAAAATACAATGTCTATTCTTTCTTTTTTCATTTTGCCATTGGGTTGGTTGTATTGATCGTACCGTTGATAACTCTTGATCGTTTTAATCTCTCTGGTCGGAAACAACAAACATACACAGGAACCATAGGAACACAGAACAGCTGAAAGGGTAAAAAAGAAAACAAAAGGGTTCATACTGGAAACGGGAATAAAACTCAAAACCTGATGGAAAAAAAAAAAGATCATAAAGGGGAGGGAAATCCAATCCTAATGAAGGGCCCCCAAAAAACTCCACAGGCACATCCTGACACCAATCCTCGGAAGGAACTGGGTATTTAACCTCCTTAGCTCATCACACCCACCGCTGCATTTGTTTTTTCCCCACAAATCCAATCTTCCACATTTGGCACCTCGATGAGTAGATGTACTTAAACACAAAGATGCTGTACTAAAGCAAACAACCAACATAGGGCATAAAGTCTGATTTTAAAAACAAATAAATCATGTCACTATCATCAGTCTCTTCATATTAACAGAAATATATCACCATGTGACCACAACTCTAACTCACATATCCCACGTTGGTTGCTCAATCTCTCATGATGTTTAGTTCTCTATGTTTTGCATCTTCCTAAAGATCACCTCTGCTTCTCCTGGTGTTTTGAGCATGTGTTTTTTACCTTCAAAAGTCACCAGAAGAATCGCGGGGAGAGAGAACCCATGTCTCAATTTTCTCTTCCCGAGCTCCTCACAGATGTGGTGGAACTTTTGCAGTTGTTGGCGAACCTCGTATGGAATATCTGGAGCAAGGAAGACGCTTGCCTTTGTACTGGAGGTCTCCTTTAACCCTTGCAGCCTTCAAGACGCGCTCCTTCACACGATCGTTATGAAACCTCATTATCAGGCCTCGTGGGTTTATCAGCTGCTGGTCTTGGTTTGCCCAGGCGATGTGCTCTTTCGATTGCAATTGGGGGGACTTCAACTCCTGAGCCAATAAGGAGCTCAGGTATAATCTTCTCTAAGAAACTTTCTGTATCTGTCCCCTCTTCTCCCTCCAAGACAACTTATTTTTCAGCGGTGTGAGATGCGTCCACTCAAAGCGCAGCCATTACCGTA
This sequence comes from Chaenogobius annularis, assembly GCA_015082035.1. NCBI lineage: Eukaryota > Metazoa > Chordata > Actinopteri > Gobiiformes > Gobiidae > Chaenogobius > Chaenogobius annularis. The sequence continues at coordinate 69,572 of BJKM01000123.1, read as the reverse complement.
AATCTATTCTGCCTTTTCTCATACAAATATGCAATTATTTACTAGTATTTCCCTTGTCTTGTCAGTGAGGAGGGATCATGGGGATATACAGTAGTTTAGAGAATGTTTAGAGAATTTGACAAACTGATTCACAACAAATGTCTTCAGTCCATCACAGCTGTAAATGTCAACATTTCAGGCAAAGCAGTAACAACTGCATGGAGACAAGGAAGTGGCAAAGCCCCCTCCAGAAAAGTCATACATTTGGAAGTGTTTTCTTGTCCAGCTTTGTCAGTTTTGCAGCCAAGAAAGTGTTAATTTGTTCTCCCTTTGTTTTGCATCTCTTCTCATGCACCTGTTTGCGCTTCCTCAAAATCCCTGGGGCTAAACCTTTCATGGCCATGTTTAACTTATTGCTGATGATGTAATTGTGAGACCAACTTCCCTGAGGAGGATTTGGTTGTTGAATAATCTAAGCTTTTGGAGTAAACCGTACATTAGCAGGTTTACAGTGGGCTGTTTGTAACACATTCAGGTCAATCCTTTTTCCTCCGTAATGCTTGAACTGAAAGAACTCCCCCATTTCATTCTAAGTGTCTGGGGCTCGAGCCCGGCTGAAGCTCGAGTAGTCACTTGTCAAACCTGTGGATGTAATTTTTAATTCAACACCTTAAACGTTTTGTGTGTTTTTCCTTTATGTTCTTTGTCACTGTTGAGTTTAAGTTTCCATTATCCAGTATTTTTCACAGGCTTAAAATTCCAGCCATGTTTGAGGCTCAGCAGGTCATCAAGTTCCTCTCTCCTGACACGCTGTTTAGTAATGCAGCACTTTCCTGGAACAAAATAATACAAAATAAAGCTGTAATTCAACAATTTTGATTTTTTGTTATTGTCAAATAGTAGATTATAGTTGTGAAGGTATAGACTTTCATAATTATATTATACAACAAATAGTATATATATTTGTGAAAGGTAACATAAGGTGATATGTTTTTGTGACACAAATAGTTTTAGTCTCAAATTAAGACAAAGAAATAGTGGGCTACTGTTTGCTCTTACATGTGGATTATTGTCTGAAAAAGTGTACATTTTATCTTTAATTTCCAATTTTTGACTTTCATATTATGTAACGTAGAGTAATGTATATTCATGGGAAACAAGAACAAGTGAAGAGTTCATTCTCAAAAATAGAAAATATGTCACAAAGTTATTTTCTTATTAACTCGAACAGTATAGAGGGTATTTGCTCAAGAAGGGATGGAATAATATTTTTATTGCACGAGAATAGTATAGCACTTATCTGTTTTTGCAATGGAATTCTTCAAGGCTTTAATTTAATTGGCTTTAATTTGAAGGATAATGGAACAAATGAAATAAAAAGTCCAGCAAACAACATAATATGGTTAAAATATATATAAGTGAACCTTTCATTTGTCCCAAAGGTAGGTACATTTCAGTGTTGCATCTCAAAAACAAAACAAAAACAAAACATGAATGATAAAAATAATAATGATTAAAAAATGAAGTTATTAAAACTAAAAACTGGCTTAAATTCACCCATTCCGGTTGATGTTCCTTAAAACGCCTGACTAAAATTTCTCCCAATTCAAACTGAAGCTGTTTCTGAACCTTTGGAGCACAAACAATTGGCTGGACTCTTTGTGAAGCTGAGACTCTGTAGTTTTGGTTTCTGTTGTCTAATTTAATCTGATTTTCTAGATTTTCTTTGATAAATATAATATGAAGGAGCAAAGCTGCTATTGGAGATTTGGACTGACAGACAGTAGACTTTTGTTGAGTTTTAACAAATCCTTTTTCTTTTCTTTTTTTCTTTCTTTCCCCCCAATTTAAAAAAAAAAAAAAAAGAAGAATAAACTGTGGGTTTTTATTTCTGTTCCTAACTGAGCCTGACCATAAGCGATTTCAAGAGGAACGTTTTACGCCTGGTCTTAAATGAAGAGACTGTGTCGGCCTCTTTAACATGGACAGGAAGCTGATTCCACAACACAGGAGCTTGGTAGCTAAATGCTCTACCTCCTACTGTGCTCTGTTTGGATGATTTGGGACTATAGCATCTTTGAGGTACGATGGGGCCATGTCATTTATAGCTTTGTTAGTCAGGAGGAGGATTTTAAACTCTACAGGAGCCAGAGAAGAGACTTGAGCACCGGCGTTAGGTGCTCTGTTCTTTTATTTCCTGTTTGTAATCTTGATATTATTCCACTTGAAAGCTCTGATTTGTATGCTTTAATAAATATTTCAGTCAGAGGGTTATAATGTTCATTGCTCTGTTTGATTTCTTGATTATAATAACTGCTTACTTATCCATATCCATAAATCCTGTTTCTCCAAACCAAAGGATTCTTTAAATATATCAAAGCTTTTCATATAATTTTCTTTTATAACTTGGTAAAAAAACACTTTTATGCCTTGTGTTATCCAGACCATAAATCTCAGATCTGTGCTGTAAGATACAAACCTTTGGTCATAAATGCCTTTAACATCTTTGTTAAAGGCGTTTTTTTATTTCCTCCAAATGACTCAACCATTTGTCATCTGCCAGTAAGACCTGAACAGGGACCTTCGGCATGACATTACATTCAATATTTTTCCATTGAGCGTCATATTCTGGGTCACACCAGCACAGCAAGGCTCTGATTTGAGCTGAAATAAATAAAAGGCAAGACAAACCCCAACCTCCATTTTCTTTTGATAACTAAAGTTTTCTGCCTTGCCAAACAAATCATACCACTTATAAAACAGCCGGTTGGCAATGGAAATTGGGAGAGTCTGGAATAGACAGAAATTTGGGCAAAACATTCATTTTTATAGTTTCAATCCTTTGACTTGGACTTAAGTAGGGGATAAGAGTCAATTTTGCAAGGTAATGTCGGTGTAATCCCTCATTCGTCCAGGAGTGTTCCATCAGTCATCTTGAAAAAAACGTTTTTCTAAAACAGAGTCCAGATGACTACAACTGAATCTTTTTCTACTTTGCAAGGTAATATTATTATTATTATTATTATTTTTTTTTTTTTATAGTAGATGGGTATCATTTTTCTCCAAGATTGTTGGTAAATCTTACTGGAGGACTACACCTAAATATCTAAGAAAATCAGTTTGCTATTTAACTGGATAGGTCTTTCTAAAGATCAAAGCCTTCACCGTGGTGTGCGCAAAGCCAAAGTGGGTCGACTTCTTCATAAATGCAACAGAACGCACCACTGGGTATTTCTGCTTAGAGAACCCAAATGGCTTGCAGCGGCCCTGTTTATACCACTCTGAGGTGAACCCACCACTCCCTGGAGATTTATTCTTCTTTAGTCTCTTGATTGCAACCTGTATTTCCAAAATTGTCATTACAAATATTTTTTGTAGAAAGATTGAAATTATGATTGTATTTGGTCTTGTTTGGTTAAAATTTAATTATTTGTTTTGCCTTGTATTTTAAAGATATGTTCTATCAGTTTGTTGTTTTCTACATTTCCAGGCTAATTTAGAACATTTTGTTCCACTTTCGTAACACTATTTTCTTAACCATTTCCTGTGAGGTCAGATAATTAATTTCTTCTTATCTTTTAAATTTCCTTTAGCACTTGAGGATTCCCCTTCTTGGCATGATTTACTCCAGCAGTTTAGTTTTTAGTTCTTGCAGATCTTGAGATCAATATTGCAACTCCCCTCTTGTGTTTGCCTCTGTATGAGGAATAGTGCCAGTGTTTAGAACAAAATGTGCTTAGTTTTTGATCGCTTTTAATCGCTTTTAATGTGTTTCTTGTAAGTATATGTTTATTTGCTCCTTTCACATTTTTGTTAATATTTTTTATTGTTTGATTGGGTTCTATATGCTATTAATGTTAAACGATGCTACTGAAACAAACATGAAACAAAAGATAAGGTAAAATGACAAACAAAAAGGTTCATGCCAAAAACCTGCAGTAAAGTACTTTTGATTTTGGCAATGTTTTTTAGATGGTAAAAGGCTGCTGATATTATTGATCTGACGTGGCTGTTAAAAGTTCAAGTCTGGGTCCATTATTCCCCCCAGATTTCTAACTTGGTTTGTTGGTTTTAGAGCGAGACTCTGGAGGTGACTGCTAACACTTTCTCTTTGTTTCTGTGGGCCAAAGACGATGATTTCAGTCTTGTCTGAGTTCAGCTGGAGAAAGTTGCTTTGCATCACTGATCTGTTGATGCAGTGACGGAGTGAATCCACGGGTCCATATTCACCTCCGTCAGTGAACATAGATCTGAGTAGATCTGAGTGTCGTCTGCGTAATTGTGATAGGACACATTCTCGCTGCGTATCAACTGACCTAACGGCAGCATGTAGAGGTTGAACAGAAGGGGTCCCAGGATTGACCCTTGGGTCACCTCCCAGTTCAGGGGCATGTGGTCTCAGAGACAGTTACAAATTTCAACAAAGTACTTCCTGTCTTCCAGAGCCTGCACGATGAACTTAACAATACATCTAAACAGACTTTCAATGACTTCCCTAAATACGAAACAAATTGCGTTCCGCACACAGATTCTACTTTCCAATTACAGAACGATTATGTATTTTATGTAACGGTTGGCAACCCTACAATTTGGGATAGTTTGTACATATTAGATGATTGTGGCTTGTGAGTTCATTCCTGAGACTGTTTACGATGTTTATTGATTATATATTTGTCGAAAGCTGTTCCTACTATTGCCCTGCAGGGACTTTGTCGTTTCCCCGGACCAGTGAACCTCCTTTTAACGCAAGACAAAGAGAAGAAAGAGCGGGTCGATAATAAACTGTTTTATTTATAGGTGCTATGAAAGCCTCATGTGCTAAAGGCTGCAAGTTTAAACTGACCAAAGTCTTACATAATGCTGGAAACTTAAAGCGGCATATACATGCAAAACAGTTTAACCTTTGATAACATTTGAGTTTAGGGCTGTGCATTTAATCAAAATGTCATCGTGATTACAATTATTGCTTCTATCAATTACACGTACATAATGTATAGTATAGAAAAAAGGTAATAATTAAAATAACTGTTTTTGCTTATTCTTCCTGTGTAGGTTAATTTTTTATACAAAAGGAATGGTTTTTTTGTACTTTTTTAGATTGTTATCAACCATGATTTTTTGTTGTACTGCATGTTTTTATTCTACTGCCTCAATTCAATTACATTTCTTTTTTTTGCACCCAAACTGCTGTTTTTATACTTTGCATTGCAACACTTAAATTTTCCCATTGTGGAAAGATTCAAATATTCATTATTTCAATTACGACCTGAATTCTTATTATTACTTTGTTCATATTCGTCCCATTGGAGGAAATTCCAAGTGGAAAGTCTGCTTTGTGGTGTATGTGTTATATTTCCGGTCATCCCTCATCCATCCTTCCAAAAATCCCCTAAAAGAGTCTTCCTGGGACAGCGTCAGGGCAGTGTGGTGCTGAGGGGGTGGAGCCTGGGTCTATTTGCGGCGCTTCCCCTGGGACTTGTCCAGCTCCAGCAGAAAGGCCGAGGGGGGCATGGGAAGACCTCAGATCAGCACCACAAGGATCCATGACGTTTGGGCCCAAGTGGCAAACCCTTTGTCAGTGAACGGGGATTCTTATGTTTTTGTCATTTTGATTGAGGAGTGATTTATGTATTATTATTTTACTAGTAATAGGGCTCTCAAACCTTTAAAGTGTCTAAACTCAATGGAATTAATGGCTGAAAAATATATAAAATAAACAAAAAAGTACTTGTAAACAGCACATTTATTGGTCAAAAGGCAGAAACTCTTAAACTCCAGCTACATCTCTCTATACCTTCTCTTTTCTGCTTTGGTCCAAATAATTCCTTATAATATCAATCAAAGTATTCGTCAACTAATAAAAATCTTTGTTTACTAAGACTCGTTCGGCCTGAGGTAGTAGTAGTATTAGTTGTAATTGTAGTATTAGTTATAACTAGTAAGTAGTTTCTTCAAGTATTAACGCAACATGACTTGCAAGGTTATAGAATTTCTAAACCCAAATAATTGCCCAATTAAAATAAAGCAAATGAACCTTTTAAACACTGTGTATACATTAATATTCAGTGATATTCCTCACTGTCACTGAGTTTTGTGGCTTGAGCATTTACTCCTTACCTCAAAGATCCCTGGTTTATCTGCAAATATATGCCCCCTCTTGTTTGGAAGTGTGCTTGGAGTGTTTGCTCAGGCTCTTTTACCCCCCAGTGTTTTGGTCCTCAGCCCCTCCCTCCGCACACGCTCCTGGTCCTGGGACTCTGCACTGCGCTGTGCCTTCCATGCAAAAAACTATGTGTTTGGTGAAGGCAGGTTTTTGTTTGGCGAGAGGTTGGACAGCTGGATTCTGCTTCCCGTGTGCTGCGACTCTGGGTTATATTTAGTCTTGGAAAAGCCACTACAGGCTCTCATCAGTTGGAAAAAGGAGCGCGTGGGGAGACCGGACCGAGCGCTGCGGCTAAATTTTCCTCAGTAAGTAAACCATTTCAAACAATAGCTTTCTGTTAGCCGTCTGTGTTAGCATAACCTCAGAGATTAGTTCAAACTGCAGTTACACTACACTTGTCATGTATTCAACTTCTTATCCCTGTAATCCTCTGGCTCTGCGTCCTTTTGCTGTAGTTGCCGTAGCAACAGTCAGCTTCGCTTTGTGTTACGTCAAACGAGCTTAATAGGCTTTCCAAGAAATATTAGCGGAACATGCTGTTAAAGGTGCACTATGTAACTCTTGCCTATGCCTAGAATGTTCCACAGTATGGCATTAAACACATTTATTTCCATTGAGACACGCAGTTTTTGCAAGCTACCAATCAGATCTGTGGAGAGGTGACAATTGCCCAGTAAAAATGCAATGTTTTTCAAGGTATTTGTAAGTAATAAAAACTTAATAAAATAGATTAGTTTAATGCCATACTGTGAAACATTCCAGGCTAAGCAGTAACATCTCCATGGAGACAAGCAGGTAGCAGATCCTCACATCAGAAAAGTTACATTGTGCACCTTTTAAGATGTGAAAATATATAAAGTTGGAGTCTTTTCGGTTGAATGTTGGCAAGTTTTGGGTGTTAGAAATGAGATGAAAAGTTCTTAAAACCTTGAATGACTTTTTGGATTCGATCAATACACCGTTATTCTTAAGTTTCTCATCTAAGTTCAAAAGTTGTAGTTACTGAAAACACCTGTACGTAATAAAAGTATTGTCAATGTTAGTTGTTTTCCCACTCAGGACTCTGTTGCATCAGTTTTTCTCATTTCTAACGAGAAGAAATGTCAGCCCCAAACTGAAACTCCAAGTTAACATTTACTTAAGGGTCAAAATGTGTTCCATAGCTATAATAGCGTTCATTGTCTATAAGTGGTGATGTAAGCCAAAGTAATGCTCGTGTGTCGCCCAAACCAGTGTGAGTGTGTGGACTCGGTCAAGACACTGCAAGTCCATAATCTCATAATCTTAGCATCTGATTTGAATTGTGAAATACGTTGATTTTCTGGAAGACGCTGAAGAATGGAAATTGGTTTGCTTTTTAAGTGTTTTTTAAGAAGTTGAAATTGATTTCCAGCGGGATTTTTGTGTGAATTTGTGTTAAGAAAAATAAAAAAATATTTTTTGGGCCAATCAGCACCCACCGATAATGTGTATGCTCTCCCTGTGTATGTGTGGGTTTTGTCATCTTGGTAGGGATGGTCCAATATAGATTATTCTTGTTTTTTGAAGCGATACCGATATCAGATATTTGGGGCCCAATACAATATATTTGCTGATACTGATATTGACATTTTAAAATAAAGATTCAACATTTTGCCCTTTTCACTTCAGTAAAAATAATGACAGAATGTAACATAATTACAACGTAACATGATTTGTGGCGTGATTGTGAAAACAAATGTCTAGCCTAACGTCGCTTCTATTTCCATTTGTACAAATCTGATAGGCTAAGGACAATTATTATTATTATTTTTTTTATATCAGTATTATGAAAATCGATTGATTTTTTGTCCAAAACAGATGTATCAGTAAGATCTGGTGAAGGGATTTTGGCTTTGAAGAATGTTTCAAATGCAGAAAACCGATTTGTTTATAATAATAACAATGTTTTGTCTCAATTTTGTTATTCATTTTAGTAATTCATACAATATTTATGTCTCTTTAATACCCCAGGCACATTCATGACTATTTTGAGGACCAATCAAAAGACCCATTAATAAACGCAACAGTTTCATTTAAAATCCAATGCGTGTTTTTTTTATCCCTTTTTTAACCATAAAGTCAAAATGCACTTGATTTACCTCTTTGGCCTTGAAGTGGTGAAGATGAGATGAAACGATGAACCCACAGAACATGACAAATCTACGCACACGATTTATTATGCTGGATGTATTGCTGTTAAATGTAGTGTAGGCATTTCATTTTTCCTATCTTCCTCAAGTCAAGGCGAGGTGAAGGTGAAGTGGCTGAGCTTGATGACTGAAGGAGGAACAGGGTCACACCACGACTATGACTTCATCCACTCAACACTCCTCCACCTGTTTCATTTACAGGCATTCCACAACCGCACCGGATCATTACGGCTCCGAGCATCTTTCAAAAAGTAATCAAAGGCAAGCACTTAAACAGATGGAAGGAGTTCTTTTGTGGAAAACATTTGTTTCACCAAGCATCAAAGTCTTTGAAAAGAAGTCCTGGATTGGTCTATAGGGTTAGATGAAAACAACCGCACAAGCTTTTACCATCATTCTGTGTTTGAAGGAGTCCTATAGACTCCGAGGGGTTTGTTTGTTTGTTTGTTTCCTTATCAAAAACACAACAGAAAAGGTTGTTTTCTGTCATTCATGAATTTTAGTAATGTGCATAATTTGTTTTCCCGCTCAAGAGCTCGGTCCCACTGCATCACGTCTTGAGGTGATGATGACATGAAGGGCTCCTCCGTGTTTTCCGAATGTAGTTTTAAAAGTAAAAAAAATGTCCAACATTAGGACCTACGAATTAAAATGCGTTGTGCTTTATGCTCCTCGTGAAAGTTGTGTGTTGTATGGCTTGGGTTCTGCTATAATTAGTTGCTATTGCAATTAAATGTGTTCAGGTAAGTCATACTAGGTGTTCTTACTACACTGTACCATGTCATCAGAAATCCTCAGTCAGACCTTGCAGAAATAATGGAAAAACACAGCTTGTCTTACACAACTTTGAAAAAGCAAACGGAAAAATCCTGGTGGGTTAGTGGAAATAGGCCCTGAGAGAAAATAGCATTGTCCATGCTAATGCCGGCTCCAGAGACGAGTGCAGCGCGGCCATTAAAGTGCCAGCAGAGATACGATCAATGAACCCGAGCACCTGCTGCACCGGGAACACTGCAGGACAGAGGTGCTACCTGCACCGGCACTCGCTCCATGAGTCGGAACATGTGACAGAGAAGAGTCTGTTACCAGCAGAAGTAGCAAAACAAAATGTAAATATAGCTACCGGTAGTTTTGGAGGAAGTTGTACATTTATTATGTTCTTTTGTGTTCGTGTTAATATATGTTATGGAGCACTTGCACTACAGCCTCTAAACATGTGGACCTTAGATACTTTAGATATGAATGTGCTGCTGGTGGTTACTGTAGCTGAGGCCAGGTCCTCATTACAATCTAGAGACAGACAAAGCTGGAATTGTTCATTTTAGGTAAATAAAAAAAGTAAAAATTAGGGCTCGCCAATTTTGGAGCATCAGCATAGTTTGCATATTTTACCCATTCACACTTTGTTTATGGACAGTCAGGTGTTTAGATGTTACGTGTATTCACATCATGTAAGGCCCTTTTTGGTTTACTGTCAAACTATGTGCTGTCGCTAAATAAAGCAATAAATACATAAACATTTAACATTGTTTTTTTTAACCAGGGTAAAAAAACGTGCAGAACAGAAATATCATGCATATTAATTAACCCCCTTATTTAGACTAATTACCATCTCTCTACTCAATGTCAAAATTCAATAAATACGATAGTATTTACTTGTTTTACTCTTTTGTTTGTCCAACATTTTTATAAGAAAATCTGCTTTGTTTAACATTGTTAGTCTGTTGCTTTTGCATACTACCTGCAGCTTTATCTCTAGTCTTCTTGTTAGGGGGCAGTATATTTCAATTCAATTCAATTTATTGTTGTAATGTCCAAAATCATAACAGCCCTTTGGCCCAGAGTCTGTCAACAGCACATCCGCTGCATGTTCTATAGTGCAGGCTGTTTTTCTTTAGGCCAGATTTCAGCTCCTTTATACAGTCCATGCACTGTGAATACAGATGTGTAGGTTAAATATAGCCTGATTGTTAAAGACTGCAGCTGTGCATTCATTTAAACATGTATCATGTGGGACCTGCTCGTCGACGGATGAAATTATGTTCTGCTTTTATGAGGTCAAGAAAGATGTGTCACGCAATGCAACGCCCATGGTATTTCAATAATTCAGCTCCTGGAAAGTGTTTTTTACTACGCCAACCGGGAGGTCTGGTGCTGTTGATAAGTCCACCAATTTTGAGTGACTCTGGTCATGTTATTTAACCTAGCAAATACAGTAATTGTTTTGATCTAGAGCGCAGCGAGCAACCTGTACAGACGACAGAGACGGGACATTTAGTGCCATCCACACAGAGACATTGATGTCCAAACACAAGTTCATGTAGAAGCTCTGTTTGAAGGCTTCATTTAACAGTGGATTTATGGACAATTAGTGTTGGAAATATTCTGAGTTATATCATGTTATACCATTTTCCATTTGGGCTGCAGCTAACAATGACTTTAGTAGCTGACTAGTAAGAGTTTGTTATTTCTATTATACACTGAGACTTTTTAAATACATTACCAACCAATTGAGGTGGAAATATGGTGACTGAAGGCTTCTAAATAGAGAATATTTATGAATAAGGTGTATTATCTAATATATTACATTGTTAAAATCAGAAATTATTGATTCTGTTTTGACATTTTGTTTGAATAATGCCACTGTCTTTGTAATAAAGGTTTCTTTGTGTTTCCTTAAAGTCCATATAACAATTGTGATTATCAAAATATGACTGTTTTTTTTTTTTTATATTCGACTATAATTAGTTGATTAATTATTGCTTCTTTCCCTCTTGTTCATGTCAGGAGACGCAGGACTCAAATGTACAAGGATTTTGGGGTATTTCACACACAGTTAAATTATTTTGAGTCTCTACAATGGTGACAATAACAGTTTGGGTTAGAGTCATCCAAAAATTGATACTTAAACTAATATCAAAACTAGATACCTATATCAATACTGGAAAAAAAGACATACAAAGGCCTTTTGTGCTACAGATCAAAACAGGCTTTAATGCAATGTTTATTGACCTTTTCGCACAACATAAAAATAATATCTAATAATCCAATTTTTTATTTTTTTTTCAGAATGTCTATGGGAAAAAATAATTGGAAAAAAATATACTCCCAGAACCTTTTGAGGGTGGTCAGTGTTGAGCTTCATGCTAAAGACGCTTTTATAATTGTGTATTGTCCATTGTTTAGTAATTAATAAAAACAAAAACAAAATTATAGTATCAAAAATTGTATGAAGTCTCAAGTATTTTCATTGGTCTCAAAAGCAAGTTTGACATTTTAGCATCGTGGCAACACTATAGTTTGGGTGTGCAGATATTTGCTTTGTCTTAGATAATAATTCGTTTTAGCGCCTCATTGTCAGTCCACATGAAGCTCAGTTCCTCGCTGCCAGAGCAAAACGGACTTGTGTTTTCCAGCATCTTTTTTGTCTGTTTGCCCAGAACTTTAGATTTTTTGTTATCATCAAAATATTAAAAGTAGCAAAACATACACACACACACACACACACACACACACACACACACACCGCCCCGTGGGAAACTAAATACACGAGTTGTAAAGCAGCAGATGACATGGCACTGTCCTGGTGTCAGTTAGTCATCGTAGTGTTTAATAAAAAAAGCTTTCCTCTGATCATTGAACTCATCAGCATTTTCCTCGTGCGGCGTGTAGCTCCTTTAAACGCTCCAACTGCTGTGAGCTGGAGTTATATCAAATGCTGCTTTCATTTCAGCAGCAGTGTTTGGCTCTTTTGAAGAATGCTCTATAGTAGTAGTTGTTGTAGTTGTTGTAGTTGTGGTGGTGGTGGTGGTAGTAGTAGTGGTAGTAGTGACACGTGACTATGACATTCACTATTGACCACTTGTGACCCAAATACAGCAGTACATTTGCATTTGAATAACGAGTCTTTGATTTGAATGTAAACATGCAATCTACATACTGGAAAATACCGTTACTGTCACGCCTCGTTTAAGCCAACGTGCGCCGGCCGCTTCATTTCAGTCCATACACATTAAGTCAGGGATGCGTCTGCTAATTAAAGTAGGGTTTTTAACTCACTAAATGTGTATTGTTCAAGAGGTAACGCCTACGTCAAATGCAGTATTTTTAAGAATTCACGTCATCGTCATGTTTGTGGCCATCTGACTCCTACACGTTTCACAATGTGGCTCTTGGTGAAAAAAGGTTTAACAGGTAAAGCAATAACGTCACCATGGGGGCAAAGAGGTGGCGGACCCCACCCCTCCCAGAAAAGTTACATAGAGCAGTTCAAGAGCCAGTTTAGGCCAACTGCTAATAGCCGCATCCCACATTAACCCATGAATAACAACCAAAACTTCCCTGTTGCTTTGAACACTTTGAACACTTCTTAAATATGTTTATAACAAAACAGTTTTCCAATAATGACCCCCTATAATTATAGGTAATTTACCCCTTTCTTGTTTATTATTCTTATTATTATTTAATTGTAAATCTTGCTCCTCTCACAGAAACGGCATCATCAGCCTACTCCTGAACATTCTCTTTCTCTTTACCCTTGTCTTTTCTTCTCTCTCTTCTCTCTCTCTTCTCTCTCTCTTCTCTCTCTCTTCTCTCTAACTATCTGTTTCTTCTGCTGCGTATGTGGCGTCTTCTCCTGCTTCTCTTAATGGGCTGCTCATACATTACTTTGCTGCAGGATCTACTGTAGCAGGCGCATTAACATCTCATCTCCATTGCTCTGCCTTCACTTTCTTATATACATGCCTGTTTACCTTTGCATAACCTTAGCCACCCTCATTTACAGTTTTGTTTTGTATATTTTTGAGTGTTCCTGTATCCACATCCTTCCGCCGATATGAAGTCTTTTGTAAGTGATTATTAGCACCTTCTCGCCGCACTCCAGCACTGGCAGGCTGTGCTGGAGGTTTCATGGGAGGAATGCCCTTGGTTTGACCATGAGCGAGGAGAGAGAGAGGGGGAGAGAGAGAGAGAAGGAAAGAAAGAAGGAGGGAGAAGAGAGAAGAGAGAGAGAGAAATGGCTCTGCAGTAAGTGCCAGGGAATGAGTAAGGCGTTTTGTACAGGGGTGTGCGGAGGCTCAGTGTGTTAGAGATAAGACACTGTTGCATAAGTAACTGGACCCAGCTGTTTTTATTGTGGTAAATTCTCTGTGAAATAGTCCTACAATTCACCTGTTTCAATTAGACAACATGGTGCCATTTTAATAGGTCTTTTATGTTGACACAAAAAGATAATTTGGAACCAGTTAGGGCTAAGAGATGTGACATTAAACATCTAATTGTATCTGATCCGTTGTGCTAACTATAGCTTATTCTCTTGGAAATCTTAGGCATGGGTAAAACTGCCTGCCATTTTTTTAAATAAATGTATAAATTCAACAAAGTGTCACTGCTATTCCTACCTCATTAATACACCTTTTTGGTGAGGCCTGTGATGATGTGGTGGTCTGTTTAAATACCTTCTCTTTCAGGTACTCAAGCTTGATTAAATTATCTTGAAATAATGATTACAAAATCATCCAAAACATACAAAAACAGTTCTCTGTACCTCTGGTTGGAAACCCTTACCAATTACATTTTGTAATGCTAGAGGCATTATCAAAAAGTGATTATGTCCTCCTGGCATTACTCATTAAATAAAAGTTTCATTCCTCCTTAGTGTTTTATATTATGAAACTGTTGATAGATTAATTAGAAAGAGTGGCGCCATCATTATTTTGTTGCCAAAATGTACATTAAACCTGTTGTTTGTACATTTTACAGCAGAGCGGCAAGTGAAGTGGGAAGGACAGTGTTATGACCATAGGCTCTAGGTCCAGTGGAATAAATGAGCTGGTGCAGGAGCTGGTGCTGGAGAGCTAGAGCAAGAGCAAGAGCAAGAGCAAGAGCAAGAGCAAGAGCTGGAGCAAGAGCCAGGAGCAAGAGCAGGAGCAAGAGCAGGAGCAAGAGCTGGTGCAGGAGCTGGTGCAAAAGCAGGAACTGGTGCAGGAGCGCTGCTGCAGAGCTGGGCAGGAGCTGCTGCAGGAGCTGGTGCAGGAGCTGGTCAGGAGCTGGTGCAGGAGCTGCGCAGGAGCTGGGTGCAGGAGCTGCTGCAGACTGGCTGCAGGGCGCAGAGCCACTGCAGATCAGTTGCCATAGCAACAGAAACTTTTTGAGGGCAGAAATCTTTTCACCACAGGAATGTGTCAGGCAACGAGAACAGTTGAGAACGGCTCAGCCAGAGACACACTGTTGCATCCAAAACTCCACACGGTGAACGCAGGCTCCTGAAGGAAACAGGCAACAGCTTCACCTGAAAGTCCAATAACACAAAGAGGGTCAGATCCCACCCCTGCACACTGCTCTGTCTCCATGTCTGACCCGACTGTGGCTCATGTGAACGATGAGCATTGTGCTCCAGCAGCAAAACAATGTGTCACACGCAGGGTCAAAGGTCAGCCTTTTCATCTTATACAATGAAGTATACAGTTTTATAGAGTGCCGTTGAGTCTCTAACTCAGTCTATTTTTATTTATTATTCAATTTAATTAGTTTTTCTTTAATGCATGCCTTATTTGATACATCTGTTTTTATTATTGTTCATTGTTGTATGTTACACCGAATCACCAAAGCAGTTCCTAGCCTGTGAATTTTGTTCACTGACAATGGCAAGAAACCTTTTCTAATTTTGATTCTAAATGATATTTGCAAATGTATTTTTCTTTTAATTTATGGCAAGTTATTAGTTAGATGTCGGTGTAATCCCTCATTGTCCAGGAGTGTTCCATTGTAGAAAAAGATATCAGTATTAGTCATCTGGACTCTGTTTTAGAAAAAACAAAACGTTTCAACTCTCATCCAAGAGTCATTCTCAATCAGAGAACAAGGCCGAGAACTCTGTTTTTATCCTACTCAGTGAGAGCCCTGCCCACAGGGCGGGACCTCCTGCTAATGCCCATTGAAAACTGGGATGGGCCTATTCTTCTATGTAGTTCCCTGCCCTCACCTTGATGCCTATTTAGCATCCGAATGCCCAGGGCGTCTCCAGGGTTCAGAAAGACCATTATAAACAACGGGAAGGTTGAATCTTAAAACCTCCATTCCGATTTAAAGAAGGATTCTCTTTTTTAACAAAGATTGCCTCCTTAACTTCCTCTCAAACCATCTTTTTTCCCTGCTCAAATCGGAATGGAGGTTTAAGATTCAACCTTCCCGTTGTTTATAAAATGTCTTCTGAAACCACCTGGAGAACGCCCTGGGCATTCGAGCTAAATAGGCACTCAGGTGAGGCAGGGAACAATAGAACAATACCCATCCCAGTTCAATGGGCCATTTAGCAGGAGGTCCCGCCCCTGTGGGCAGGGCTCTCACTGAGTAGATAAAAAAACAAGAGTTCTCGGACATTGTTTCTCTGATTAGAGAAGACTCTTGAATGAGAGTTGCAAACGTTTTGTTTTTTCTAAAACAGAGTCCGATATGACTAACAACTTATGAAATCTTTTCTAACTTTTGAGTTAGTTAAGGGTTTCCACAAAAAGGGCTTTCTTTTTTTGTCTAAATGTTTCAGATATAATACATTTATGGATTAGGACTGTGCAATTTAATCAATTACAATTAATGATTATTGTATAACAATTACCAAAAATGGTGTCATATAATCAAGACGATTGTTTGTTACAGTATAAAAGTTTCTCACGGATTGTTCCTTGCTACTTTACAACAGATTTAACATCTTTCTGTGACATATCTTACGTCACCTACTTTCTTTTCGTCTGTTTAGTCTTAGCTGCACAGATGACCCACCTTTTTCTAAGCAAACAATAATTTCAATAATCATGATATCATTATGCTCTAGACCCGATATATTGGTAAATTTCTAATTTATAAAATCAACTTCTAAAGTGGCCAATGTTTTAGCACTACTATTTCCAGATAATGAATAAAGAGTGGACTCAAGGGGTCTGGTGAGTAAAAATGTATTAGTCATATTGAAATGTTTGCTATTAACAGATAATTGTTCACATGCACTCAAAAATATGATTATTGTCTAATTTCTGGACCTTTAGATTAATTAAATAACACAAGAACCACACAATCTGATGTAATAGGATCATTATCAGAAAGAAATCAGAAGATTTTGCTGTGTACATCTCAGTTTATGTTCTTTTAAGTCCTAGTTATTATAAAACCCAAAATAATAATAATGAACAAATAGTTAATTAAGAATAACTCAATCTTACTAAGTACATAATTATTACCCTTAATCATATCTTAACCACTTTATTAAGTAGTTACTAAGCCTTTATCATGCTTAATAAACTATTTGTTCATTTGGAATTAAGTTTGTTTGTTTTATTTAGGCTAAATAAGGTGTAGTTATTACAAAGTGGTACCAAAAACAACAACACGGATGCCATACTAATGTTTAAAAAGACAGTGAATGACACACTTCTATCATCAACTACAGTGATGAAGGGGGAAAATCCATATGTATTTAAAATAGCGCTCTTTTGTTGTCCTTAGTCTTAGTCTTTAATTGCGGTGCAGAGCTTGTATATTGGTGAAGAAAAGGTCTGCTTGACCGCGGCGGGAGGTTAGGGACCTTTGGGACTCGTGCCGTTAATTACCTGCCTATGCACATGTGCCGTCTACCAGCACTGCGCATGCTCCGATCTGACTACTACACTCTGGAGACGCACCATGGCTTTTCCAATTAATAAGCCTAATGGTTATTGGCAGGTGGCTAGTGAGCGCGGACGAGATTTGTGCTTGACCTAGGGCAGATATGGCTCTTTATGGGTTAACCTCCCCCATCCTCGAGGAAATGGTGTTTTTATGGATGACGAGCAACGAGCCATTTATTTAAAAAAAGGACAAATAGGGCCGAGAGCATTGCACTGATGGGACTAAACAGTCTTCTGAGGTAATCAGGATTAATGACTCCACACTTTAAGTAAATGTGGTTCTCAGCGTCTGCAGAAAAGGCATAAATATAAGCAGTTTTTTTGCTATTAATATTTCCTTATTCTCATAGGCATAAATTGTAGGAGGAGCTAAAATCGCAATGGCTGCAATCATTTAGGTACTAGAAGCTTTACTAACTTTACGTACTTGTGTCTTTTTATGCTTAAAGTCTACTCAGTCTGTTTTTACATCTCTACAAACGACAAGTGCAATTGAGGCTTTGCAATGAATCAAATTTTAACCGAATTGAGTTGGGACTTGCACTATTTTTTGTGTTGCATGATGTTTAGAAGCCTGTATTGTTTGTGTTCAGGAAATGATGTCTATATGTTTTCATTTTCAAAGGACAAATTGGAAATGGTGATCAATAAATACAAGGAATAAGAATTAAGACTAATATCAATAATTTTGTCATATCTTCTCCAAAAGGGTGTATCAATGAGGTAGGAATTGCAGTGATCTTCGTTGAATTTTCCCCTTCATTAAACATAAAAATGTGAGGCAGATAGACCCATAGCTAAGATTTACTAGAGATTGACTAAGTTAGAGCTGTACTTTTATTTGTTGTGCCACTAATTTAAATGAAAAACAGAACATGAAGTTGCTGAACACATTAGCAAAACGGTGCATGATAATGATTTCACATTCCAATCATCATGAATCAATTCCCCGCTTCATTTCAGTTTCACATTTATTTAATGCACCATGCCACATTTTGTCTAAACTCTTTCAACCCTCATTCTGAAATTGACTGTAGATTTATATTTGTATGTTGTGTCATTTAGTGATTTGTAGTTGAGACTGGTGGGACTATGGTGTTACAGGACATTTTTGTTTAATAATCTGATCTATTACAAATTTGAAGTAAGATTTAAAATCTATTTTTAAAGTTATTTATCTTGTTTCTTATTGCATGTTCCTATTCTCCTGCTGTTGTTCTCTCCCGGATGTAAACTGACTATTTCAACCCCCGAAAAGCTGCTGGGCCAGACGTTGTCTCTCCCTCCATCTTAATACACTGCACAGGAGTCCTGTCCCCCGTCTTCCGACATTTTTAACACCTCCCTGGGGTCATGCCACGTCCCATTCTCCTTCAAGTCGTTCATCATTGTCCCTGTCCCCATGGAGCCCAGGATCACTGGACTTAATGACTACAGGCCTGTGGCGCTGACGTCTGTAGTCGTCAAGTCATTTGAACGCCTGGTCTTGCCTCACCTCAAGTCCTTCACCTCCTCCCTGCTGGACCCCCTGCAGTTCGCCTGCAGAGCCGATGTAGACGATGCCATCAACCTGGAACTCCACTTCATCTTGCAGCATCTGGACTCCCCGGCAACCTACGCCAGGATCCTGTTTGTGGACTTCAGCTCTGCATTCAACACCATCCTCCCTGCTCTGCTCCAGGACAAGCTCTCCCAGCTCAACGTGCCTGACTCCACCTGCAGGTGGCTCACTGACTTCCTGGCAGTGCGTACGCCTGGGGAAGAATGTCGTAGACACTCGGACTATCAGCACAGGAGCTCCACAGGGCTGTGTACTTTCTCCTCTGCTCTTCTCCCTGTACACAAACTGCTGCACCTCCAGCCACGACTCCATAAAACTGATCAAGTTTGCGGACGACACACACCCTCATCGGGCTCATCTCGAAGGGGATGAGTCTGTCTACAGGAGGGAGTGGACCGGCTGGTGTCCTGGTCAGCGGCAACAACCTGGAGTTCAATGCCCAGAAGACAGTGGAGATGATCATGGACTTCAGGAAAGTCACAGCCCCCCAGCCCCCCCACACCATGACAGACTCCCCCATCACCACCGTGGACTCCTTCCGCTTTGCACTACATCTGTAAATTTAACTGTAAATTCTTGTGTACATAGTCTATTTTTATCTTATACTATAGTGAATTTTAATTGATTCCTAATGCATGCCCTTTTGATTTCATATATGTTTCATATACAGTATGTTGTTGTTTATTATTGCTCAGTGTTTTATGTTGCACCGTAACACCGAAACAAGTTCCTATGTTTGTGAATTTTGTTCATTGACAATGGCAATAAAACTTTTCTTGTTTGTGCGTTGCAACTCTAGAATTTCCTCATTGTGGGACAAATAAAGGTTTTCTTATCTTCTCTTATCTTACAGTAAACAGTATTCTCCATAGTCCAAAATTGTTCATTTTGGACACAGTCCAAAATTTTGGACTGTATTTTTTAATGATACAAGAATAAAAGTAGATAGTTTGATATTTATTCATTTCACAATATTAGTGTTGTACTTGTCACAAGACAAAAACTTTAAACCCGACTCAGGAATATGCTTGATCTTGTTAACTATTCCGATACCAAAAATTAAAAATTTAAATGCCAGACAATAGACTAATTTTCAACACTGAATAATTGTACTTTCTGTATGTTGCCAAGTGGTTCTGACAAAGCTCAAGATCATTCTTAGACTGTTCAGGAAATATTACCTTCCGTTCTGTTTACGTGACTTTGTTTGTCTCTTGCTCAAATGAGTATCAAATAGTTTCTATTTTTTTATACTTTTGACAACTCGACACACTATACATGTTTGTGTGTTTAAATTATTGTATGAAGAAACATCACAATTTCACAAGTATTCACAATTATTAACTCTATGATCAATATTCTAATAGATCACCCATCCTCTGTGATTTTATGATATAACTTTTTTCTGAATGATGAAGTTAAGTTAAAAAGTACCTTAAGTTTTTGAAGAATGGAATACTTTTTTTTTTTAACCGCTTAATCTTGACATCCCTATTTGCTCTTTATCGTGCTTGTTTTTAGACTGAGGGGTAGAATAAACTATGGGGTGCACCATCATCCTTTCTACTGGTAGGGAAAACTTATTTTCAGGGTGTAGTCATTTCTCCTCACAAACAGCAGTAGTTTCCTCACTGAAGACTGTAAACTCATAGTGCTGACTGTCTCCCACAGGTGAGGGGCTTAGGAGGCGTAGCTGGTCTTTACCTTGAGTCCGTCCTCTGTCCCACCTCTGTCCTGCTCAGCTCTTCCTCAGGTTTTGGTGCACTGCAGCTCGCGTCTCCCAGACATGCTGCATTGATATTCAAAGGTTGTTTCTGATCCCCATCGCTGCTCCCTCTCTCCCTGTGTCTCCTGTATTTTCTCTTGCTCTGCCATGACCAAGATAAATGGGTAAAACAGTTGTTGTTTCACACACATACAGTAAAAATAGTGTATGGTGTAAAATCCATTTCCATAACAAATGTCTTGTATATTTTCCAGTATATATTGTAGAAGGAAGATCCTGAAGGGTAAAATATCCTTAGACTTTGCACTCCATTGCCTGCACTTACATGCTGCAGCTGTTGCTCCTCTAGTTTAATAGTAGTAATAGTACTACTTGTAGTTATACTTTTTTTTAGTATGAGCTAGGGCTGTGCAATTAATCTAATTTCGATTACGATTATTGGGACCAACGATTACAAAAAATGCGTGGCGATTAATTATTAAAACATCATATAACGTCTTTATTGCACGCACACAGAGCCGCCGCTCCCTCCTCCTCTGCAGAGGGGACGGGCTGCAGGACAAACTGCTACTGTTATGTGTTCTGCCTGTTCTCTGGAACAGGCAGAACACACCAATGACCCGCGGGAATCTATCTATCCAGGAATTTTGTTCACACTTGAGTTTTCAGAATAATTGTTACACACAAGCCGCAAATATACAATCAATATTTGAAAACTTTCTGAAGTTATTTGCAAATAGCTTTATGTTACTCATTTGAAAAGTGCCAAATGCTCTAAAACTCTCCAAAACTAACTCAGAGGAATGTGGGCTTATTGTGCTCATTAAGTTTGTCCTGGAGCTAATAACATGAAGTGTTATTATTGTCACCTGCTTCAAACTTGTCACAGTCACATAAAAACACTACAAACAAGTAAATGCACTCGATTTCTATGGAAATGGTAAACTAAAAGTCTACACATTTAGATGTAAAGATTAGCAGATTTTAAATGTGTTTAAATAAACAATTTTTGACTTTTTTCTTATAGCCTATGGCAGGGTGGGCAGTTATTTTTCCTCGAGGGCCATATTGGAATCCAGGCGAGTGGCGAGCGAGGCCCGCCGATAATTGGTTGTAAAGAATTCTTATCATTATAAGCACTTTTCTGTAAAATACTGGCTACTGAATCTATTATTCATTCATTTCATGTCATCTTTATTAAGGACACAAGTGCAGACACATGTTACAGCCGCCAAGACAGTTAAAAATAAAAGAAACTAAGAGTAAAACACATATGATCTCTGCGGGGAGAAGGGCCGGATATTAAAACAGGCTGAGCCTGATCCGGCCCCTGGGGCCGCAAATGCCCAGTGTGCCTATGGGGACGGAATTTGGGTGTGTTGAAAAAAAAAAAAAAAAAAAGAAGAAAAAAAAGGGAATAATTATTATATTTTCTATAATCGCGCAGCCCTAGTACGAGCATTTAGTCCATGTGTTGTAGTGCCTAGAACAGGACCCTCGTAACATCTGCCTAAGTGAACAGAAACCCTGATAACATCTGCCTAAGGGAACAGAGACCCTGCTAACATCAGCCTAAGGGTGCAGAGACCCTGATAACATCTGCCTAAGGAAACAGAGACCCTGATTTAACATCTGCCTAAGGGAACAGAGACCCTGATATAACATCTGCCTAAGCAAACAGAGACCCTGATTACATCTGCTTAAGGGAACAGAGACCCTCATAACATCTGCCTAAGGGAGCAGAGACCCTGATAACATCTGCCTAAGAACAGAACCCTATAACATCTGTTAAGGGAGCAGAGACCCTGATAACATGCTGCCTAAGGGAACAGAGACCCTGATATAATATCTGCCTAAGCAAACAGAGACCCTGATTACATCTGCTTAAGGGAACAGAGACCCTCAAACATCTGCCTAAGGAGCAGAGACCCTGATAACATCTGCCTAAGGAGCAGAGACCCTGATAACATCTGGCCTGAGGAACAGAACCCTGATTACATCTGCTTAAGGAACAGAGACCCTCATAACATCTGCCTAAGGGAGCAGAGACCCCTGATAACATCTGCCTAAGGAGCAGAGACCCTGATAACATTTGCCTAAGGGAACAGAGGATCCTGATAACATCTGCCTGAGGAACAGAGACCCTGATTACATCTGCTTAAGGAACAGAGACCCTCATAACATCTGCCTAAGGGAGCAGAGACCCTGATAACATCTGCCTAAGGAGCAGAGACCCTGATAACATCTGCCTGAGGGAACAGAGACCCTGATAACATCTGCTTAAGGGAACAGAGACCCTGATAACATCTTGCCTCAGGGAGCAGAGACCCTTGATAACATCTGCGTAAAGGCTGTCCACAAACCTTCTTGACCGAGAGTTGCATATTGATAACATAAATAACTGAAGCAGAGGCGATTGTTGATTTTCTAACTTTCTGTAAGCAATATATATATATATATATATATATATATATATATATATATATATAAAGGCGATGCTGATTGTACTAAAATAATTTGAATGGAAATTGAATTGAACCTATCCCTCTTGCATTTATTCAATAATGGGTGTTAATGCTAAAAAAGTGATGTTGTGTTGCAGATGTCCAACACAAAAGTTACATAGTGCACCTTTAATGAGAGGGCTGTATTTGAACACCCCTGGTCTAGACAAGTCTTGACACTTGACTTTGACTTTTTACTTCTCTGAAATAGATATCTCTATCGTGTGTCAGCCACAGTCTGTTGTTGCTGACTGTAATTATATCACGACATTCTCATTTGTTTTGGTTTTGTCAGCTGTAGGATTGCATGGATCACAATACAAGCCCATGAATTGTAGTTATTATTTTGTGACGATGTGATCTTGATATACCTGTCCTAAAAGAGATCCTAGTCAACTGGATCTGTGCTAGCTTTTTGTCCCCCTTTTCCCGCTCACCCGCTAACCCTCTTGAATCTAAGCAGTGGCATTATGTTGTGCATATTATGAGAAAGTAGTGTACTCTGTTTAGATGTTTTTATTGTCATTGTAACAGAAAACCAAATACACTTTTTGTCTTCAGATTTGGTTGTTTAAGGATGGTTTCTATGGCAGTGTGCTGCTAATGAAAGCAGTGACTAAACAGCCTGTGTCAGGATGAGGAGTGTGACCGAGCTGTTATCTGTGGATGAGCTGAACAGGTGCACCAGTGTTACTGATAATCACAGTCATGTCTGAGTGTTCACCAGGTCAACTGTACACGCCTCCACAGCAGCCCCCATCTGTATCTGACTCTGCGGACTCTTCACTGCTCAGACTGACAGCAAACCTGGACTGAGTCTGGCCGTCAGTTTCCCCCTTCACTTTCTTTATATATAGTGTAATATAGTGTAAATAATAAGGAAAAGGCTCTTTCAACAGGAAATAAGACTCCTATTTATTATGTTTTTTTTGTGAGATTCCTACACATGCAAAGAAGGCTTATACTTTTACGTCTCTTCATATTATTATAATAATATGACGTTGACAAAATTTACTGATCCACAATATAATTCTAAAAGAATAATAGAGTAATAACATTTTTCAAATATTGTTTTATTTGATTTTAAAACCATGGGCCAAAGTGGGAAACTTGCCGGACACGATTTATAAAACTGTTTACACATTTAAACAAGAAACATTTAAGAAACTACATTTTCAAACACAGACAATGTCCATACAATGCTGTTGTTGCTTTGGTTTTTCAAAATAATGCGAAAACTTCTCAGTGAAACCAGCTCACACAACCAAGCTGTAGGAGCAGCATAACAAAAGGCTAACTTCTCCCAGTCAATAGTAAATAAATAATATAAACAATAGCCTATGGGAGAAATAGGGTGTGGAACTGGTAGCCCTGACATGGCATAAGGTTATCTACAACTTAAGGAGTTGTTGTACAGTTGTATGGAATGTGGTAGCAGTAGATCTGTGTCGCTCATTGTGGGAGACTATTATGTACTTTATGCTCATGAGTTTCCCCTCGCCATAACGGTGTCTATCAAGCATTGATCGTCTATTAAGGTTTCTTATATTGCTGCCAGGTGGTTTAGTGTAGTTCTGGAACTGCAGTGAAGAGTGGAACCATCACAATTGGATCTTTCCTTCTGACTTTGCAGTTTATGACATTGTTTAAAGCAGCTGCATTAACAGGCGCTAGACTAATTTTTTAAAGACTTGAACGCATTACAGTATATAGCCCTGTCCTATAATATTAAACACGTAATCTCCATCCCAGCATAATTTTCTTTATGTCATTTTCTCTATTCGTAAATCCTCCTCTAGTTGCCCCCCTTCTTCCTTTGCTTTTCATGCCTGCAGCCATTTTTTATGCATGGCCATTGCGCTCTACCTGGCGCTCACCTTGACAGAGAACAACATATTTTTAGGTTTTACGTTATCAAGTCTATCGCCACCACCATTGACTGTTTGATAGTTGATTTCTTTTGTTGAGAAAATGACTTGAGTACACGGTAAGCCCACCCCTACCTCTTGCTGACATGGTACAGGCGATGTCTGAATAGCGTCCACACATACACACACGCACGCACACACACACACGCACACACTCTCCGCTCTAGCACACGGTGGAGTGGCTCAGAGCTGTGCGTTGCTACAATCTTCTTTTGACGTGGGAGGATTTCCACATCACAGCGATGGTGGTGAGGACCTGACTGCCATGTAAGTAAACGAGAACTGACAAAATAGGGCTGATTAATCATGAAGTAAATAATGAATGATAATAATTTGACTCAGGTGGGCATCTTTGCTTCATCCGCTGCTAGTTTGATTCATTTTGTTCTTGAAATGTGGGGCTTATGTGATGGGCTTTGACGCGTCCATGTCTTAGTAATCAAGAAGAAAATACGTGGGGATTTGCAAGTCATTTTTTATATTTTGTTGTGATACAAGTACTTATAAAATATAAAAAGTAATATATCAATGATCCAGTGGCATCATGTCTTCTCTGAGGGATTTTAGCCTGAACATTGTTAAATAATGATGCTGCTGAGTTGGTTTTGGAGATGGTTTATTTCATTTGAATTTAAGACAAACTTTATTCATCCAAAAATGATCAAATCTCTTCATATTTATGCTGTACTGTCTATAATTTAAGTCTCTGTGTTTTTAAAATATACAGCAGATTTTCATAAATTCATCTTAATTTATGATTTAAAATTCCGATTTTAAACATGTATGACTTGTTTGGGAAGGCTGTTTCAGATTTGAATAGTAGATGTTCCAGACCCACTTTAGTCAAACAGTAATGGGTCTGTGTGGCCAAGCTAAAAGTCCAGATCTATATCCTTTTACCAAACAGTGCATTAGAGTGACCCAGCAGTTCTCCTCTGAGGTGTACCACGTCAGAGCCCATCCACACGTCCCCTTGCTCTGCCCCTCTCTCTTCCCCTGTCACACACCATCAGCCCCTCGCCTGCATCACTCTGCGTGTCGGAAGCCTGTTGTTCGAATTTGCCACCTGGTTTTTGGACATGTTACATTAG
The DNA here is from genome assembly GCA_015082035.1 of Chaenogobius annularis. Taxonomy (NCBI): domain Eukaryota; kingdom Metazoa; phylum Chordata; class Actinopteri; order Gobiiformes; family Gobiidae; genus Chaenogobius; species Chaenogobius annularis. The sequence goes on along the minus strand of BJKM01000123.1, from coordinate 43,786 downwards.
TAAAGCAATTTGAGTTTTCCAGTATCGCCGCCTTCCCTGTCAGGACACTGTAATTGCGACTGAAATATTCAAAAAAAGAGAGAAAAAACTGACCGTGCTGCAGGATGGCTGATGAGTTTGGTCAGCGCACTTTAGAAATCTGTTCCAGTCTCAGCATCGTCCTAATATTCCTCTCCCCGCTCTCTTTCCTGTTTCACTCTTATGACTGTCCCTCATAATCAAAATCACAATCAAAATCTGTCAAGAAATGATTCAGACCACTCTGTATTAAGAAAATTAGTTTATGTAGTAGTGGAAGAAGAAGCGGTAACACAAACAAGGATCTAATTCATAATGAAGAAATAGATTATTAAGAATGATTAAGGTTCAGTAACTACAATTAATACCCCAACCCTAAATCTTACCTCTAACCCATTGATTACCTAGTCTGAATTCTTCTTAATGAACTATTTCTTCATTATTAATTAAGTCTCTATCATGCCTTATTACGGCTAATTAAGATGTAGTGATTATAAAGGTGTTTCAGAAGAAGACACTAAATATATTTGCATTGCCTTGAAGAGTTACTAAAGCTATCTGCTGTTTGTGAGAGTTCACACTTCTCTGTGATTGGCTGAATCCCCCTGCCACTCATTCAGAGTGTGATGAAGGCTGGGCAATAAGAAGATTAGTTGGGGAGAAGCAATTTTATATTTATTGTCATGTTTCTCAGCCCCAAACTAAATTAAAGACATATATTATGCAAAAGGGTCTTTTTGAGCTTTTATCATGTTATGTATACTGTTGTCCCCTCATCATAAACATGTTTACGGGGTCCTCTCCCTCTAAGCACTCAGAAAATACTCCTAATGGTTGCGTCACAGGTAAAAATCCAGCCTTCTAAGCAGTTTTTGGGTGCGTTCACACTTTAATCCTGACGTGGACTTGATTTAGGACTAGTACTTGTTTAGACCTGATCTTGCCCAGGTTTAGTGTGGTTTTTAGTCCTGGATGGTTCAGTTTCAGTTTTTGTGGTGAATGCATGTGCAAGTGTGAACGCACCATAACCCCCCAGTGGGCTCGTTCTGCGGTCAAATTGTGTTCACTGTGAAGGTATGGCTCTACAGGCATCACATTCACATTGCCTAAGGGCTTCATTTACTTACTTTTTCAGTGTTCATTCCCACTGCTGACAGTAGAGGGCACGCCAATGCCAAAATACCTAAATGAAAATAGAGATGTAGTTAGAAAATGTGAAATCCTAATGCAAAGTGAAAAGCATGTTTAAAAGCCAATTAAAGCCACAAGAATGCATAATATGTCCACTTTACAGTCGACTCATAGCGTGTTACTGTGAATAGCAATAGTAAGCCGTTTTAGAATTGACTATTATTCTGAATTAAACTGTTATGTGATAATTAGACACATTTCCTTGTGTTCTTCCTTGTCCCGCTCAGTCTTATCTTGTCCTGAGCCTCTGTGAGTGTCGCAGGACACACCGTTTTGCTGTGTCATCATCACCTCAGTGAAGCAGCGCGACAGCTCCAGCTACAAAGCAGCTGTCAGCCACTTTCCATAAAGGGAATAGACAAGTACACTGTTACTGCACGAGAGGCAAACAACAGTACACAATTACTTTTCAGTTCTACTCAGGATCAGGGAATGTCCGTGACTGAAGGAAAAACATCGACTCAATAAACAGAGAGTGCAGACTGGCATTGAGTCAACTCTACAAGTTTAACTCTAGAATAACTGTGTATTGTTCCAAGACTGTTTTCTATTTCCTTCTCATCTATGCTATTTAACACATAGTTGAGTATATTTCTATGTATGATCCGAACCACATGCTTTTGCTGACAGAAGATTGGATCGCTAATGATTTAAAAATAGTGGTTCGCAATTTGATTAAAATTCTATTACTTGCACATCTAACTCTAATATAAGTGCTTAGATAGATCCAATAATCCATATGACCCATAAATCTATACAGTGTTTTAACGTACCATATGCCTTATAATGGATGGACAGTTCTACAAACAATCTATACTCTGAATGTTTTATACTCAGTGCACTTTTGCAGATGTCACTTAAATCTATATTAAGATAAAGGCACATCTATTACACTTTTTCCACCTTGTCTTGCCTAACCTGATCATCAAAGCATCTAGACTTAAGACTGGCATCGAAGGCATCTTGAGGTGGGCATTTTTGACCAAAAGTCTAATCAATAAATCAGCTATTCAGATATTTTTGCAATCCATCATAAATGTGCCAAAGCATGTCTTGTTTGAAGGTGTTTTGTGTACAATGAACCAAAACTATTTTTAAAAAGATGACATTGTTTCTTTTTCTTTTTCTAGCTTTTTAGTAGTGCAATTGTAACTTTTCTTCAAGACCACTATTTCGATACGATCGCAAAACTCTATTCAAAAAGAGTTGCATATATACCTAATAATAAATGTGCAAGCAGTCTCTGAATATTCATAAAATGTTCTTTCTCTTCCCCAGACTCCTGCCCTTCCACTTGTCTTTGACTCTGTTCTTCTTGTAGCATGTTTAATTTAATTAGACCAATAAGTCCCTGCTGGTCACTACAGGCTCATCTGGAACGGCGCCTTGGTTTGTCTTCCTCTGACCTTGCAGCGTTAAGTGTGTCTAAGTTGGCGGGTGCTGCTTTCATTAGGGAAATGCAGCCAGTGGACACTCAAGACACAGCCCTCTGGTCATGGTCAGACTGGGAAAGTAGAATGTCGAAGTACAAGACAGTTAACAAGGAGATTTATACTTAGTCTACTGTATATGCACCAATACGGTTACTTCTATCTGATCTTTGGTACTGGTATGGGTTGATTGGCGCATCCTTAAGTTTAATAAATTTGACCAGAGAGTTAGAAATATCAGTGATGCAGTGCAAAAGATGGATTACTTTGGAAACTTAAGTACTGGTAGGAATGAAGAGGATGAAAAGTTGAGTAGGCTGATGGTTCTGCTGCTTTAGTGGAGATAATCTGCAGAATGGAAGCACTCGTGTAGCCTTTTATACGGTGATCGTGCTTGAGCTGTGATTCCTGTTTCGGTTCAGGTTCAGATTCAGGTACAGGTAACTTTATTTATACCTATAGGTAGATTTTTTTTTGCCGTTGGATTGGATTTGGCTTCCATACACCACACGCATAATAAAATAAAACCAGACATAGGATTATAGCGCTGATCAAAAAGAAAGATCTTGTATAGAACCATAAAAAGAGCCCACAAAGAAACATTTACAGTCAGCTTGAAAGGGGTCACACTGATGAACAATTGAAGTGCAAGTTACGTCTTATTTTGCAAACAAACAGCTGCTGGGATGAAGCTTTCTCTGAAGCACTTTGTTTTACATCTCGGGACCAAGAACCATTGCCCAGGTTATAGGTTTAGAGGCCGATAAAATGGCCGATCAAGTTTACCTGTAATCCAGACTACACGCTTCTCCAATTCTTTACAAAGAGTGAGTCTGGTCACCACGCCCTCCGTCACACCTTGCGTCAAACTCGGACAGAACCGTGCATCCAGGTTTGTTTATTCATGTGACGCATGTGAAACGAATGACCTCATACTTGGTCATCTGTCGTTCAGAAGCGTTTTGTGCTTCGCTCATTGAGTCTTTTTCTTTCATCAGCACCATATTTGTTGTGATACGAACGGCCCATGCGTGTCCCTGATTGGCTAATCCACCTGTCAATCATGGCCCATCTGAACTCAGGGAGATGAAAACGGTGTCCAGATATCGATCTGAGATATCGTTCTAGGTAAAGATGAGACGCCAGCTAAAGTTTGAATAAATGCTGCGGCAGTAGGTCAGTAGAAACATTTTGAGATCCATTTGTTGGCACCGCTGCGTGCAATGTATGAGTGTGTGTAAATGTGTGGATGCATGGCTCCTTGATGTAGACGAGACACTACAGGCAACATGCAGTATCATGTGCCCTCGCAAAGCTCTCACATGGAAACAACAACACTGTCTAATCTCCCACTAACCAGGTTTTATTATTTCATTTAATCAGCATTCATCCAGTGGAAATTCACAAAGGCACATAAACATCACAAATTGGTAACACAGACCAAACTTTCCAATTTTCACAAGGCAAGATTTTGACAGATTGGGCAGAATGATTCGTTGCTATCTAATTTGAAGTCTGATTTATTACAGTTTAACGCCAAAACAATGAGGCAAAATTAGACATTTTTGGCAATTTTTCTGAAACATCTAGTTTATTCAAATACTAAATAAGATATCCTAAATGCACTCTGTTGACATTTATGAATCTTACATGCAAGATGTTTAATCCTGGCTCTAATCTCTAAATCTTTCCGATTCAGCTGTCTCGCCGTAAACACTCAACACAGGCGGACAAATACTATATAAACGTGGAGGCATAAAGTTTGAATCCGTCTGACCAAACAGGTTGTCTGATTGCACTCCTTCAGCGATATCTCTCCCCGCTGAGGCCTCGAGCGCTGTGTGTTTCTGAGGATGCTGGGGCTAGTGTGACCATCATGGAGACTTGTGAATGTTCTGGGATCAAACAACGTGTGAACAGTGAGAATCAGTGGGACTGCTGGGAATGCACACTGGTAATTAGTGACTACTTCTGCAAGTGCGAAAAGGCCTTAGCAACAATCATTTCTAACTACTGTCAGTTGGGCCGGAACAATTTTGGAACAGATATTGCAGATTAGATTTGCAATTTATGCTTTAAAATTTGGATTCAAAGTGTCAAATTTCAACTGGTCCGGGAGATTATTTGCAAGCAGATTAATGATATTACAAGAATTTCATAAGTGCATTTCAGAACATGTTTGTAGAGGGTTAAACTACAAGGTGAGTTACAGTTACGTACTGTACTAAGATTATTCTGTCCATCGTAATTATTTATGGTACAATATTTCTGTTTAATCTGTTCTCCAAAACCTTCCTGTTTATGTGTCATTAACATATGGTCACACATTTGAGTAATGTTAAGGTATTAGACAAGAAAATTGAGGATTTCATTGTTGTTTGGTGTCAGTGTTTCTTCTCTTTTCGACTGCTATTAATCTTGTAATGGTAAAAACATTTCTTGGTAGCAGTAGTAGAGGCACTGACACAAGTTTATCTTTGCATATGTTGGCATTGGTGTTGTACAGATGCCAGTGACAGCGGCATTGCACATACGTAGCAGTTTGGGCCAAAGCATTTAACATTTGAATCAGGAATGAGTCAGTGCTTTATGCAGAATGTTACTCGGTCATAAACACAACTTTAAACAAGGCTCGTTTCTTGGCCGATCGCACACTTTTACAATCAATTACTCATACGTTACTGTCTGCAAACTTACGCTGTCTCCCCGATTCCAATGGGCAGGATTGAAATGCGGATGAACCAATCAGCAAATGATGATAAGGTTCAGCATTTGTGGTTTATAACTCTGTGTACTTCTTTCAAAACCAGTGGATCTCCAATACAGGGAAAACTCTGCACACCCGAGTAGGCGACAGGTGCGTAAGAGAACAACAGGTACTTAGCTTAGAGAAAGAAAAACTCCTGCACAATGTCTCGCTATTTTTCAATTTATAGCATACAACGTTCCGGCGACCGTCCTTCATCAGGTTTTTCTTTGTCTAAGATTAAAAAAAAAAACGTGAATCTTCCAAAGAGGTTGATGACATAATACAATTCTTAGACATGAACACAGTGAATTCTCCCTTAAAAATAACCAAACAGGGATCAGAACAGCTGCCGTTTGAATACACTCAAAGTACACCCAGTAGTTTGGGGGAAATGCATTGTAAATTGACCTCTCATATGTAATAATTTGTTAGATGTTGAACTTGGTTGTGTTGTAAATGAGCCCATCTCTTCAGGAGGTCTGTTTTCCAGCCTGTGCTTTATGGAGAACAGAAGGTGCCATAGAATATAAATGGTATTTCTTGGTCTTGGAAATTGCTCAAGGTTGAAATATATAATGGTTTCCACTGCGAACCAACTTGCACTTTTCTGTACATAATGTGTTTATTCATTGAAAAACAAATGCATTCAGTCACATTAAGAGACTTTGAAGAGGAGTCTGACACAATACAGGCACAATACAGGCACAATACTGTTTAATGTAATGAATTGTCAGTTTTAGCTCTTTGGTAAGGCTGAATTTAAAGATGAACTATTCTATTTTTCTGTGGGAGGATCCTACACCTGCTTGTCTGAATAAAGATGGAATTGCTTTGCCTGTAATGTTCTTTGTTGCATTCATAACTGGTGTTTTATTGCTCCAAAATTCCTTAAAAACACGCATTCACACTGTCTGTCTCCATAGGGACAACTGTTGGTGCACCCTCTGTTATAGAATAAATGAAGTAACCTTAGAGTTAAGTTTATTTCCATCAGTACCCGGGACCTGGAGACATGAAACCTAACCCTCGTACCCTGTATGAGCAGTCCAGTCCAGTCCAGTCCAGTCTGGCTGTGCTTCCGTTTGTAGGGACTAATCTACCTCTGATGACACTGGCCGAGATAACGAGAGCTGAGCTGGCAGCGTTTGACTGGCAAAGATGAGGAATGCTGTTTTCTCCAACACGCTCCAACAGGAAAGTTACGCAGTGCACCTTTAACCGTACCTATTTTTAGTTTGTGTCATGCCTTTAGTTTAGTTTGTGTCATCTTGATGAAAGCGCCTGCTTTGGCCAATCAACTGATAGTTTGCCTACATCTGTATTAAAGTAAAGGATGCCAAAGCAACTGTAACATGTAGAGAAGTGCTGTGGTGTTTCAAGTTGCTTTTACAGTTTCAATTGAATATAGAAATATATATTAGGGTTGCAATAACTTGTAAACTATTGTGATATGTAAATGACTTTTATTAGAATTGTATTCCAATAATATTGCGATATTAGAATACATACTTTTTGACAGAATAATTTCAGTTATATTCAATCAAAGATGTATTAGTTAAACTCTAAAAACTTAACCATCAGAATCAGAAAAGGTTTATTGCCATTGTCAATGAACAAAATTCACAAACAAAGGAACTTGTTTCAGCATTAAGGTGCAACATAAAACACTGAGCAATAATAAAAACAACATATATGAAATCAAAAGGGTATGCATTAAGAGAAAAATTACTATAGTATAAAATAAAAATAAAAATAGGCTTACTATATACACAAGAACAGAGACAAAACTAAGACTAAATCAAGGCTAATTTGGACCGAATAAGGAATTTATGACATTATTTTTATTATATATAATTTTATCTAGATATTTTTATCTAGTCAGGGTTTAGTTCCGAGTTTACCTAGTTCTGCCCCAGTTTTGATGCAATGCAAGAATGGATCCAATGATTGAATCCAGTGTTAGAAGGTATAAGCTCTGCTCAGCTCTTTAATATCCCTCTAGTAAATTATTTATCATTATTTACTTACTTTTGTAAAACATGCTCATGGCAGTTGAAGGTCGGAGGCTGTACATGCTGCCTACCACCTAAAAGACAGATCAGTTTTAATGGGCCGACCCACAATGCACTTCCCACCCGTGTTCATCGCTCCGAGACATCCAAGTGTGTAACTACTGCTTTGTCAGGATTTGATTTCAGCCCCTTTCAAGTCTGTTTCAGCTCGCGCTTTGAGATCTAAAATAATCCTTTCCTCTCCTCAGACCGACTCCTCCAGTATTTGTTAGTGTGTCAGCGCTCAGCCCAATTAAACGGCGCTGATGGTGTCTGTGAAGGAGGCAGGGTGCATCTTATGTAACCGCTCACCGAGACTGACTGTCCTCTCAACAAACATCGGCCGCTAGATTCGTCACCTGTTTGCCTCGATACGATCAGCCGCAGTTGTTGTAATAAACCATTTTGAAGTGCTCATGTTTTTCTAATTATGACTTAGTTTGGAGGGATAGAACCTGTGGTAAATATTTATCACAGTTTTACATCAGTCGAGGTGCAGTTTGTTGTGAAAAATTGAAGAATAAATGTTGAAAATGACTGGAAGGAGTGCTGCACTGACTCAAGTTGAGCTTTGCATATGCCAGTGACAGTTTGGGCCAAAGCATTTAACATTTGACTCAGGAATGAGTCATGCGTTATTCAGAATGTTACTACTTTAATAATTCTGAGTTCTAAAATAGAATCCCTCTTTTTTTGTCTTTGTCATCAATAAGCGATCCATGTGAAATAAAACTTCTATGATGATCATTAGTTTGGAAATATGTGCGTGACAGACGGATTTGACCAATCATTGTCACAGAAATCAATTATTATTAGAGTTTTGCTGCCAGAGTCACATGAGCCACAGTGAGGAGAAAGGAGTGCCCAAATCGCGATGAAGAGGGTGGGCTGTGAAGGTTTAGGGACTAGGGTGGACATTCGGACACAGCCTGGCACATTTTTATGACACTTTTAACAATAATTTAACAAAATAAAGGTGCTATCGGGTATTATTATTTGTCAAATTACACTAGCTGTCCAAATCGCCACTTGGATTCAACTAAGCAAATACAGTAGGTCCTCTCCTCCTGCTGGATAACTGCTGCAGATGATGCTCTTTCAACTGCAACACAGTATTTAAACCCGACTGATGCAGTGAGTGGCATCTCATTTCTGAAACAACCATGTGGAAAGACAAATCCCGATGTCAGTATGTTTGAGAAGGGTCAAATCATTGGCATCAAGCAGAGAAAGCATCTGAGGAGAAGCAGAAACTAATCTACTACAGATCTGAACCCCAGTGAGAGTGTTTGGGACGGGCTGGAGAAGGCTTTGTGCAGTGGGCACTCTCTCACAGCATCAATACAAGATCTGTGTGAGAAATAATGCAACACTGAAATACATATTTTGATAGCACATATGAGCTATTATGTACTTCATATGGATTTTGGCACTTGTTTACAGTATGGTTGCTAGGTTACCAGTTGTGCGTTACCTCTACATATGTCACATCTGCTGCTCATGTCCAACCAGGAAGTAAAATTATAAACGTAGACAAAATGGTCAATCTGCTAATTTTTTTGTTATCTTTGATAAAATCGTGTTCAGTACGTTTTTGTGAAACGTGTAGTCTAACCTCAACATTTTGGCTTTTCTACACATCCTACAAAGTCGATTACCGCCATTAATAGATGCGAGATGAGATTAATGTGTGATGTAAGATGCAGATTGGATGCGTTTGCAGAGAGCTGGGTGCGGCGCCTCTCCTCACAGGCAGGGGGGGCTGTGTGCCAGGGCTGGGGACAGTACAGTGGGCACAGCTAGAAGCGTGTAGCTTTCCTCAAGGACATTTTGACACAGACGGAGTGGGACTGCAGTCTCTGAGAGCTCTCTCTCACAGCAGAGGCATGACTGCAGTGGGCACAATCCCCTGTTACTGTAGGATCAACACATGGCCTTTTCACACAGGCAAAAGAACAGTGAAAACATGTTCTTTTGGCCACACTTCATAATAAACTATGTATACAAACCATTTGAAATGTTTATTAATCATTTACTAATCTTTGGCAAAAAAAAAATTAGGAACGAATAATCAAAAGGGGTGTAATAATAATTTGCAAATGAACACAAATTATTTTTAAAATGTGTCAATGATTAATAAACATTTAGAAATGCTTTGTATGTGTGTCCCCATGTGTTCCCATTTTTTATTAATATATTTTGCCTTTAGATTTGGCATCTGAAATATGTTGCATTTTACATTAAAATAAACATAATTATGCAGTACAGGTATATATATATCATATCCTATTAGGGCTGTCACTAACGATTATTTTATAGTCGACTACCAGCAATTATTTATAGTTAGTTGTCTATTATTTCTTACATTATCAACCAAATGAAGTTGCTTCAAGATAGAGAATATTTACAAACTAAGTGCATTTTTGGTGACAATCTGAAATAGTTGATTCCTTTTTGACATTCTGATTTAATAATGCAGCTTTATTTGTTATAAAAAGGTATTATGTATGTCGATTCATCGTTGCAGCCCTAACCTTAAGTTACTGTAAAAAAAAACGATCATATACTATGATAAATTCAGTGCATTGAGTCAAAGAGTTTATAGAGCTGCGGAATATTAATATTTTATTTCTGTTAAACATAACCTGTGCTACATACTGCATATAAAAAAAAAAGAAAAATTCTTCAACTGCCAAAAGGCCAATGTGTGTAAGTCCAATCAATAATGAATGAACGTACTGTAAAAACATTTTTTATTTAACTCCAATCTGAACATTGGAAATCTGACCTTATTTAGTGTGAGCCTATATTTGCTGCATTTCATCCAAAAAATTATAAAATAAAATAAAAAAATCACGTTCCGCTCTTTTTTACGTCGTCGTGGAAACAGGAGGTGTGCGAGTAGCTGATTTATGACTGACCATAACATTTACTGCTTTCAGTAAACGGCAGCTGCTACTTCTGACCAGTCATTGTTCTTTAATGAATTTGAAGCTGAGCGTGTAGGCATTAGGGCTGCACATTATATCGCAAGTATCGATATCGCAATACTGGCTAATACCATAATCGACATCGCAACAAACTAAATATTTCACAATAACACCGAGGTCTTCCCTTTGACAGAAACGTATAGTTTTTAGAAATGGGTTGAAAAGAAAATGTTGAAAAATATTTATTTTTATGATTTTTCTTATTCTGTATAGATTAGCTTTGATTTAGTCTTGGTTTAGTCTTGGTTAAGTTGTTTTCTCTGACAGAGTTTGATTAATTCATTAACACATAACCGTATTTGATTTATCATAGCTGATTTTTATTGTGTCAAAAAGTATGTTAAAATATGGCATTAATATCAATATTGTAGTACTTAACAACAACATATTGCCATCATTTCTAATATCATGCAGGCCTGGTTGGCATGTCATGGCAATAAATATATGATCGTATCGTCTGACAAATGAAAGATGGAACAAAGTAATGCAAAGACACGTTAATACATAACACGTGCCAACATGAGTCAATTTGGCGTCTATGTCTTAAAGAGCTTAAATATGCTCCTACATGGTCAAAAACTCACATTTTTGGGCTCAAAACCATGTCTGAGAAACGTTTTCTTCAATGCTTCGTCGAGCGTTCACTTTTGAGCTGCAAAGTGTCGAATGAATAACATCTATGACTCATTCGATACTTAAATAACTACTAAAGTGTTTCATTCTGCTATGGATTTACTGCAGCTCATGTTTTTTTTGTTTTCTTTAAATTATAAGTTCATTGAAAAGAACGTTTCTATAGGGCTGTTGTGTGGGTGGCTTTAAAGTACCAATGAGAACCTAAGAACAAGTCATGTTTTTGTAACATTATTCATGTCATAACTATTGAAGTTGGCCTAATTTTCCTGCTGTGAAGAGACTGTTCTGTTCGCGCTGGTTTGTTGGTGTGACTGTGGCTTTAGCTTCCAGAAATACACACTCGAGCATCCTTTACTTTGAAGTTAGCTTAGCCACGAGCGACGCCATCTCTGCTTTCCAGCCTCATTATACCTTTGGACTTCTCTTTTCAGCTTTCTCCACATTACAGTTTAGTGTTGTCACGATGCCAATTTATATTCTATTAGAGATATTGTAATGAATAATCAACTAATCGTGACTGGTCGACTAGAAAATATTAGCATGTTTTGATCGTTATCTGGTCTGTACAGACTCTAAAACACATAACGACCTTTTATAACAAAGACAGTGGCATTATTCAGTCAAAATGTCAAAAAAGAGTAAACATTTTCAGATTTTTATTTATAAAACACTTTATTATTATTAAAGGTTCTATATCTAGAAGTCTTCCGCCACCATATTTCAACCTTTATTTGGTTGAGAATGTATTTAAAAAGTACAAATAATTGTTTGACTAGTCGAGTACTAAAATAATTGTTAGTTGGGGCCCTATTTGATACTAATTTTTAGACAAAAGTAGATAAATAAACATAAGTAAGAGTGTAACACAGTTTCGTAAAGGCTTTTCATAGTTTTTCCAACCACATGAGGGCCTGATTTGTCTTTTACTAAATGAAATGTCTCCTCTCTCAAGAACACAGTTGGTTATGTGAATACCAGTATTACTAGAGACAATTCTCAGCAGCATTCATGATACTATTAGTTGCTGGATATTGATACTTTTGACAGCCCTATTACATTTCTGGTTTGAAACAGAGAGTTACCATTTTATAAACCAACCAAGAATCTTAAAAAGTGAATTCTTTTACAGGCCTCATTGACTGACACATGAACCTAAACAAAAACACATATCCTTCATGCCCATTCTTCACATTTATGCCATTAATAGCCATCATAACATTGTATTTTTTATCTATAACTGTTTATGTAATACTACAACCACCACTAAAACCATTTTTCTTTAAAACAAATGCAGAGATTCATCGATACAATACAAACTATGGGACATCAAGAGCTCAGCTTTGCCTGCGAGAGGTTTCGAGGCTGTAAATTGTGGGGCCAATTTTCACTAGTGAAATGTAATGTAATAACGTCTATAATGATGTTTGTTTTATTTATTTATAAGGAGGAAGCTTCATTATGAACCTATTTGTATCTGTTATATCCTTTTTTCTTGTTATCTATGTTCAAAATAAATGAAAAAATACAATTTCAGCACACGCATCGCAAAAATATATCATGTATCTGAGTATTATTATTTCATATATTTTAGTAAATAGTCAATCCAAATTCCCTCATTTTAGTAATAGAAACATCAGGATTGTCTGGGCACATCACAACACTGACACTATAATGAGATAAATGTACTTTCATTGACCCAGCAGGAAGAGGTGCACCATGAAACCTTTGGGGTCTCCTTGGAGATGTTGCGTTCAGGTTCAATTTGATGATGACATAATTTCAGAGGGAGGGCAGAGGCTTATGTAAACTCTATGGGAAGTCCACCGTTTTTGAAAGGAAAAACAAATGTTGAACCACATCATCATTTGTTTGGGATTGGCTCAACAAACTTTTCACGCAACTAATCCATTATTGAGATTATCGTTATCTGGACTGCACACAAACTCCCAAACATGCCACGTGCTGAGGACAAAGCAAGAATGACTCCAAAAAGACAAAGGAAACATGTACAAGTCGTGTTTTTGATTAAAAAATATATGTTTTCTTTTCAAAATTGTCATCCTGATGTGTGGTCATCTGATATTCACATGGATTTTGCGTTCTAAACCACTAATCGATTAATTGAGTGAGCAATTGACCATTATATTCTTATTGTCAATTGCTCACTCTCCCCTAAACACAGATATGTATTAGTCGATGGATATTCTCCACTCCAAAGCTCACTGAATGTTAATATTTGATTTAAAGGGAGCATTAGCACAGCATGATGGCCATTGTCAGTCTCTTTTAAGCATCCATCTGGTGCTCAGAGTTACCTGTCATTATTGTCTATGTGTCATCTCTGCACTCACACACACACACACAGGTTTCACACTGCGTTTCCATGGAGACCGTTTTTTTTTTTTTGGGGGGGGGAGGGGGGGGGGGGAGCAGATGCTTAACTTGGCACCGCTGAAGTTTTGGAGCTGTGATTGAACCTGATTGGCAGGTGGAGGAAGGAGAGCTGTCAAACATTTAGGAGAAGTAATGAATACATCCAGACTTGAAATGTTTCTTATTGTTTCAGCGATGTCTGCATGTTCTTTCCCTCTCACCTGATTTGAGTTGTATAGTAATATGGACGGCATATGAGCAGTTATGGATTGAGATGAGGTTATGGTTTTCTCACTTCCTTCTCTCTTCAGTGCTTTGCAGCTGATTTATATTTCAGACTTAGCAGGGCTTTAACTGTTTAGGGTAATTTAATAAATAATGTGTCCCCAATTTGGTTCCTCTCCCACTCTTTCAGGAGCCTTTTTCTTCATGATTTTCTTTTTTTTAACTGTTATCACTAAGCCTGCAAACACTCTCAGACCATATCTTGATAGTGTGTGATAGTACCCTAGCCTATGCTGTTTTAACACGCCAGGTGCTTTTTTGGCCAAATGCTAGTCCAGATCTGTCTGCCCTTCACTGGACACAATGTGGAGTTAGTTTAGACTAGTTTTTGTTGAAGCAGACGACGGCGGTGCGATGTGAGTGATGGGGGAAGCAGCAGTAGGAGCGGTGTCATATTACAACAAATGTTTGTTTCACTTTCACGTATGGAGAGATGAGGTGCGCTGTGAGGGAGGTGAAGAGCGCGTGCGCCGGTGTGGAGAAGGCGTGTAGTGTGCGTCTGGGAGCGAACGAGATGCATCGCTGATTTTGTCCAATAATAAAGGTGCAAAAGGCATGAAACTTTACCTTTAATACAAACATTTTAAAAAATGATTCATGTTTGTTGTTTACCAGGTTAATTAGCTTAATATGGTCAGAGTAAAACACAAGGCCATGGCATTAAACGAAACATGTTACAGAAGACAAATTGATCCCTTTTGGCTTCTTAGAGATAGGGCCACACAAGTTGGGAAATATATTTCATAGCAATTTTTCTGAAAGTGATTAGATTAGATTTGCTATTTATGTTTTAATAATAGAATTCTGTTGAAAGTTCACATTTTGGAACATGTTTCAGAACATGTCTGAGCAGATCTAAACTACAGGGATAAGAGGTGTAATGAGAATAAGGAAATATTTGGTTGTTTGAGGAGGAAATTATGGTACCTTTGTGAGTTGCTTAGTGCATATCTAAATTACGATTTCGATTCGATTGCAGTTAATTTTGCAGCTCTACTCGAAGAGCTCAATAAAAAAAATGACTAGGAAGTAGGTAGATACTGACAAAAGGTAAACAATTGACAGCCTGAAATCACTGACTCTAAATCAAGAGTGTGTGCCCTGCTCTGATGATGTGACATTGTGGATCCTCTGTGGGACGGTGAGCCCTGCAGAGCCACAGATGTTCTCATGATGAAGGACGGAGAAGAGTCCTGCTGAGCCCGCTCACCGTCTGCAGAGCGCGTCCTCTGGATCCGCCACAGCTCAGTGACCTTAGGATCCGGGCTCATTCATTCTCAGTGTAGAACCACAGAACCTATATATATGTGTGTGTGGGTATTTATCACATGGTGAGCTGTATACACGCTTGATTCATGGTCCTTTATGGTCCCCATGATGTAAATCCTTTGTCATTAGATCAATAGCATGATGTAAAGTTCAGATAAGGGTTAAGGTTAGGGTTTAGGTGAAAGTCAGGATCATGTGGTTGCGAGTGTGTCAGAGAAAAGGTGTCATGCAGGTTCTGAGAAGAGGAAAGAGGTGGCTGAGCCTGGACAGACTTTAATAATGCATTCATTAAGAAGTCATTTATCCCACGAACTCTGGCTGCGTCCCTGGAAATGCTGTGTTGTTTGTGGGTGCTGATCATTCGGTGATATATTCTTGTCCAAATGAAGCCAGTGTCTAGTGTCCAGTATGTGCAGTGGTGATGGAGGCTGTGTCAGGGCTTTAGTCACTTTAATAATATAATGAAACCTTGTTTAGTTTCATCTCAAATAGTGGATCAATCCTGGGCCTGCTGTGTCACTGATGCCATTGATTGAAGAGCTCAGATGTAAATGACTGGTGACCAGTCAATAATGTGTGTCCTCTGCTCTCGGCCTGGTGCAGGGCCAGATACCACACGCACTCAGCCTTATCACAGCTAACCATCTGTTACTCTAGTAAAACCGTGGAGCTATGTGAATCAAATTATCTTCTTTGTGGACCATACACAGTTATTTTCACATTTGTGACTGTTTTCTGAATTGTGTATCCACTGAAATCTCTTTGTCCTCTATATTAAATTATAAACCTTCTTGTGCTGACAGAAGATAGGCAGCTCTTAATTTTTTTTAAAAACATGGATTTGAGCAAATGGTTTTTTACAATAAAATACAATGGACCACTGTGGAGAGCTGTTTCATAACCAATGGTAGGTTTGTTGCCATAGCAACAGTAATCTAAAAGATTGATCACAAGCAGTGGTTTATTGTGTTTTCTGAATCTTTTGCAGAAACATTGAGTAGATTAGTGCATACAGAGGCAGTCTGATCTGTCTGGTGTCTTTTACTGCATTCACCTCCTGCTGCTCTCAGTGTGAGCCGTGCACAGAGCGAGCTGAGACCAGGAGGCAGCAGTGACAGTGCCGCGTTACGTGGAGCTGCCTGTGTGTCGTCACGGCAGCTCCCTCTCTGCTCACACCTCCTCTCTGCAGCAGAACGGAGCATCTTCTGGCCCCGCCTCCTGCCTCTTCCCTCTCTCGGCAGCGCGTGTCCTCACTATGAGGTTAGCAGCAGCCGCGGTGGCAGAGGCAGCAGGCAGAGCGGTGCAGCACCCACAGTAACACCTGCCCTGAGCTGCTCTCACTCTGTGTCTCTGTGTCTCTGCAGCAGTGATGGGGGAGACCACCATGTAGACAGCAGGCAAAGGAGCAGCAGATGCAGCAGACGCAGCAGAGATGGGGCACCACAGATGGAGCGGCGCTGGACTGCAGCCGTGAAGAGGACCACTGGGCTGTCCCACGTTCACCTGGATGCTCCCCTCCTCCTCTTCTCTCTCCGGCTCTTCTGTTTTTTCACTTCTGAGGCGAGACGGCATCTATTGATTAATCTTTTCCCTCAATCTTTGCCTTCAAGCGCCGCTTCTGATAATAAATCTATGTATGTTTTTGGCTCATACCTGGATGAGATTTTCTGAGAGCTCCTCTGCTGCGAGTTCTTCTAATCTTTAAAGCAATAACGAATACTGATCAACTGACTTGACTTGAGTCGACATCATGGGGGACATGTCGAACAGTGATTTTTATGCCAAGAACCAAAGAAATGAGGGCAGCCCTGCTGCTGCGGGCTTCGGCTGCTCCGTCATGGAGCTGCGGACTCTCATGGAGCTGCGCGGCTCTGAGGCGGTGGTCAAGATTCAGGACGACTACGGGGGAATGGAGGGGCTGTGCAAGCGCCTTAAAACCTCTCCCACAGAAGGTCAGTGCTGCCCCTGTGTTTTAACATGAATGTCACCCCACTGCTCCTGCACTCACTCTGACATTTAGGACTGCACTCTCTGGATTATAGGAACAGTATCACCTTTAACACCTGTATCACGCACATATGAAGAGGTACATATATTGCAGTTTTTCACACTATGGTATTATGCAATATCTACAGTAGCAAAGAAAATCTTTTTCTGTTCAATATAATTCTTGTCTGCTACAGTTGGACCTGTTGGATTTGTTTCTTTATGAATCAAATTAAATAAAAACACATTTTTTATCATAAAGATACATTTTACTCATCAGACAATTTAGTGTTAAATATAGTTCCAAACTCACATTAAGCGGCATCTTTGAGTGCTGGCATTTCGGAGCTCTGTATTTTCCAAAATCCTTCTATTAGTCCACAACACAATGGCACAAATTGCACCGTCCACATCCCCAAGAACACCTTGTATCTCAGTGCAGAGTGATGCATTATGGTCCTCCATGTCAGTGACATTTACCCAGATTTATTGAAGTCTCTTGCGTTGAGTGCTGGAATTTACAAACCTCCTGTTTGTATTATTAATCATACAGACTCTTCTACTGTTGGCATTTGATCATCTCTGCTCTTATCGCTCTATTGATGAGGCACGTTGCAACATTTTTCCTGTATGACCGCGCAGCCCTAGATACATTCCCGTGTCTAGTGTGAATAATGTAGGAGCGGAGAGATGCGGGGACCTTGTAAAGCACCTGGTGAAATGCGTAAGCACAGCATCACAACAGCAGCAGGCGAGCGGGAGGGGAGTCCCGTTTGAAGAGACTAATGAAAATTCAGCTCAGCCGCCCGGTGCTGGACTGGTCTTTAGTATGCGTAGAAGTCTCCCCCCTCCCCCCTCACGGCACCGGCTCCCCTCGTTCCCCTCGTTCCCCCGTCCTGTCAACCAATCAGCCACAGCTCTATTAAGGAGCGGGTCTCTGGGGCAACGCATGGGAGGTTTGGGCATGTGTCTGGGTTGAGAAAGCATGAAAAGCAGCGGCTGTGGTGGAGCTGGTCATGTTTACCTGTCTGTTCCTTGTAGATAGATGGTATGAATTCAATATGTTGTTTGCGTACAGTACCTGAAATCACAAATCATGCAGGTTATACTGATTTGTACATGAGTTAGGGTTAAAATGTTAATATAATAATAGTTGAATTTAACAGAAGCAATTCTCAGCTAATGATCTGATTCAACATTGGACAATTGCTGTATGTGTCATTCATGTGGATATGTGTTTTTTAATTATGCAAATCAGAAACGTGTATTTGAATTTAATGCTATTTTTTTTATTTTTTTTTAAGTCTTACAAACACACATTGAACTGTAATAATGTAAGCTTAGTTGTACCAAATTTAGTCACTTTTCTTGGAGCATTTAATGTCAACAAACCCTTAGACCAGACGTTGAAGACATATTATGCCTTTTTTTAGGTAATTACAATGAAATTATAACATGAGTAGCTCTTTTCTAAAACGACTGAATAATAGAAACTGGTCCATTGACTTTATTTTCAAAACTGCAGAACTGAGCGTGACATTTCACTGTGACAAACATTTGACTTTGATAAGTGAAAACAGACATTTTCTGAGCACTCAAGCCTTGATTGAAAAATGATACAGAATTTCTCAAACATGCATGAATCAATCGGAATACATCAATGTTAATGACAAGGGAACATTATTATAGCTAATAGTTATTTGTCCCATATAAAATAATTCCTCTCCTTTCAATAAATGAAAGCTGGAACAATATTTTTTGGGCTAAGTATTTATTTTGTGTATATTTTGCATTAATAGGTCACCTTTTTTTTAATATTGAATAATTAACATATACGACTCATAAATGATACTTACTAACTACTAAAGTGTTTCATTATGCTCGTTATTTATTACATCTCAGGATTTTTACAATATTTGGAATCGGGTTTTCTTGGGAATATTGTTTACTGTGTACAGTAGATTCCCTATAATCTTTCATCATATTTTCAAGAACAATATATTACACTTCCAAATGTATTATTACCATGCCAGGCTGTGTGTGTGTATGTATATATATATATATCTCTCCAGAGTAAAGCAGGTAGTATCTCTTTAAAAAGCTCGATGGCATAAAACACCGGCAGTTCATCCGTCTCGTTGATCTGTATTCATGTCGTGTCACCTGTATGACATCAGAGCGAGCCTGAAAGCTGATAGGCCGACGCGCTCCCGGATTGAGTTTCCCATTTGCTCTCGTCGAATAGCAGCCCTTCTAGGTCAGCTGCTGTTATACTTAGATTAGTCAGAAGCAGCAGGAAGAAGAAAATGAGAAAATCGCTACAATCACTGAGCAATAAGTTAACATCAAAATTAATTGCTTTCACGTAATTACTATTACCATTATGATCGTGCTACATCACATTAAAACAAGAGATTCAAATAGAGTTGAATTAGAACAAGCAATACAATACAATACAATACAAATTTTGAATCACAAACTTGAAATTAGAATCGTTCTCACATTTTATGACTCAACAAAATATCTACATCACCCTCTCTCAGTAGATAATATATTTAATCAAATCTGTCACCTCAAATGCAAATACACGTTAATTTCACATTGAACTTTATGTTTTAAGATGCTGAAGTCCGTGTGATGCAATGTGCGTGTAACTACAGCACACAAGCTAATAAAATACTCATTTGTCCTGATAAATGCCCTATTTGGATACATTTTTCTTTGCCACTCTGCCAAATCTAAAAATCATATTGTCAAATTAAATCAGATTACCATTCAGCACCGATATATTGAACGGATAAATATCCAATTAAAACTTTAGACACTAATAAATTGGCGAATACAGTCAAGTAGAAAAACAAGTTAATTAATTTGGGATTATTTTTAATTGTAGGTAAATGGGTCGGACCAGCCTGGTTTCCACTTGATTTACCAATTTAAACTATATTTATCTGATCTCAATTCCTTTTTAAATGATAAAGGCATGACTGCTTTTACCAATCAATGCACCCAAACGGAGCAACAATATAAAAGTTCAACATAATCCGTTTAATTAAATGTATTGGATTAAAAAGAAATAAACTATACAATTTTAGATCATTAACCATTTTAATTTACCACACAAAACAAATAAAATGTTGTATGAACATTACCACATCTTTACTGACGACTGACTGTGGACTTAAAAAGCACCATGCTGATCATTGACAATTAAACTTGGATTATTCACAACCTTAAAAGAATAATGATCAAAATGCAACACGTTATAATGCAGCAGTTTTCATACTTCTCATATCTGAAGTGCCATCTAAGTAAATATTTGGCCTTCTGAGAACCGCCAGATCTAAACCAGGACCAAAATGGGACCACACACTTGCTACAGTAGTTCTAAACAAGGACTAGCCCAAAAGAGGACAGAAATGTTTCAGTTTAGTTCAGTTTTTATTTGAAAGGACAATGTACAGATACATTGAGCACCAGATTATAGTTGGATTAAGTTAGTTTACACCCAGTCATCTACAAGGAGTATTCTCAATTTCCTCTTTCTGCCCAAAACACACTCACACAACAATCGGCAGGTAGATATGGATTAAATTAACTCTAAATTGAACTGCAGAGGAATAAAGAAGCTTGCGTACCACCTTGATGCTCAGTCCTCTGCCTAAACACACTCCTGATGTGTACACAGAGGTGGGCAATGTTTCGAAATATAAATAATATTGTGATTTTTGTTTTGAAGATAGGCAATATTTTGTGTGTATTGTTTATTGTAACAATACTACTTAAACAGCTGATTAAAAATAAATGTGTCCTTTAAACTTTCTATTAATGGTATAAGGCAGGGCTATTCAACTTAATTTTCCTGAGGGCCAGATTTCTCGGGGGGCCGTGGCCTCTGGAGTAGGTTACAAACCAGGTCGAAACCAAGACTAACCCAGAATCAAACCAAGTCTAAACTAGGCCCAAACCAGGTCTAAAGCAGAATTAAATAAGGACTAAGCCAGAAAGACCAGCAAACCAGGTTTAACCTTGTAAAAACCAGGAATTAAACCAGAAAACAAGATTTTTTTTTGGATAATAATAACATTTAGAAGATGGGACGCGGGCCGGATCAGATCAGTTTGCACTTTTGTGATTCATTTTACAGACATTTGTCTCACAATTAAGCCTCAACCAAAATGTTTAAAGACAGGTTTTTTTTTTACACGTTTCTGTTTGATTGACAGAATATCTTCTGCCTATCGTTATCAGGACACTCCAAAAATTATAGAGGAATACTTTTTTGTCAATATCGCCCACCCCAATGTTCACAGCCATTTGAACATTCGTCAGAAGGATATGCATGTCCTGAATAAAGTGTATAGCGTCTAAATGCGGCGCTTTCTGTTTAACATAATGCCATGTGACTAAGTGATCCCAGGTGTTGGTTAATGTTAATGCATTCTGCCACATCACATATGCCCCTCAGAAACACGCTCGCGCTCATTCTACTCGATTAGCGCCGGATATGTGCGGCGCGCTGTCATCGTGTGTGGTGTGGTTAACCTGCCCCTGTCCCGCAGCTCGGTGCTTGACGCTAAAGGGTCCTGACCGGGGTTAACCTATTATCCTTTGTGTATGCAGCCCACGGAAGCCCTTTTAGTAACGCCGCACGAATGGGCCCGCTGCGTTACGTAGGCTCTGTTAGTAAAGAGATGAAACTAGTCGAGAGGTGAGACTGTGCATTAGGACGCATTAGCCGCTGCGCTGCCGTATAGAGCGCACTGGAAAATTTGCAGCGTTTCAGTGGCATTCGAGAGCCCACTTATTTATCCCTGGATCTGCTTGGTGTGCTATAAGGTTAGATAATACGACCTCGATTCATTTCAATGCATAAAAGCCTCCAGGCGTCATTCGCACAGTATAGTTGCAGCCTTAGAACCAAAAAGGACATGTATAGCTATGGTTTACTGTCCAAATGTAGCCGCTGTTGTTCCCAGCTGAAGTGAAATGTATAAAAGTGCAGTCACATTTCTCGAGACAATCGCATGGATTTGTCATAATGCAAAATAGTGTTTATTAGTCACTAAGCGGCATTGTCAAATCTGTATTTGAACAGAAGCAGTAGCTGTCTTTGTCACGCACATTAACAAAGGAACTGAAACAAGAAAAAAGTGAACATTTGACTTACATAGCTGAGAGGCTTTGTTGACAAATTATTAGGCGACAGTGCACCACAAGTGACACCAGACTAGGCAGATTATCAACATATCAATAATGTTGTGAATGTTGTTTTGAAGATATGCAAAATTGGAATATCGAATGTATTGCTTATGATAAAAAAAACTGCAAAAAAGCTGAATAAAATGAAAATGCGGGGGAAATACACTGTAAACTTCCAAATACAGTCATTTCACATTTATCTCATACTTAAACCTCAACTAATATATTTTAAGGCATATTTTAGAACATTTATGATGGATTGACATACGATTGTCTGAATATTGTTATCGGGATTCCCGCAAAAATATTGAAATATTCACTTTTATCACTATCACCCACCCTTAAGGCCCGTTCAGACAGCGGCGCCAAAGCTTCCAGTTTTCATTCAAAGTCTATGTGGACACCTTGCACATGTAAGTGACAAAAACTGCATAATTATGTCCTTGACAAGAACGCTGTCTTGTAATTGCGGAGGTGTCAAACTTGTACACCTAGTTCTCAAAAATACAGTTGTAGACCCTCTAAATATGTCGATGATTATTTATTTATTTATTTATTGTTGTACTATAAGATCAAAAGCAGAATCAATTTCCCCTTAATGAGACAAATAAATGTTCTCTTATTTTTCCTATATAGTAGTAGAAGTAGAAGTAAAAGTAGTTGTAGTAGCAGTAGTAATAATAATAGTTGTGGTAGAAGTAAAAGTGGTAGCAGTTGTTGTTGTAATAATTGTAATAGAAGTAAAAGTAGTTATTGTTATACTAGAATTAATAGTTGTAGTAGTATCTTGAAAACTGAAGACAAGATGTTACTCTTTTGTAGTAGTAGTAGTAATAGAAGTAGTCGTAGAAGTAGTAGTTGTGGTTGTAGTAGTAGTGGTAGTAGTAGTACAAGTAGTATTGTTGTTGTTGAAGTAAAAGTAGTTGTTGTAGTTGTAGTCGTCGTAATATCAGTAAAAGCAGTTATTGTTTATACTAGTAGACGTAGTGGTATTAGAAGTAATAGTAGTATCTTGATAATTGCAGATGACTGAAGCTGTTACCCAAGTACCCAAGTAGTCGTAGTAGTAGTAGTGGTAGTTATTGTCGTAGTATTGACAAGACAATACAAGCTTTCCCTTTGCTAACTTTCCATTTTGGTGCCTGTTTCACGACGCGCCAATCAGCTGCAGGTCCTGTACAGTAAACCTGTGCCGGTTGTAGTTACTGGTGCGGTCCTTGTAGGTTAGCGTGGGGTGAACAGGCTAGCGTTTCCCCGAGGCGCTTGGAAGGGTGAGTGCCGTGAGTCATTCATGGGCCAGATGGGATGTCAGGCCTTGGCTTAGCTTCTCAGAACAGGAGGCAAACTGGAAGGAGCCTCTCAGTGTGCTCTGACCTGCTTCTACTCGGCTGATACGGGGAAGATAGTTGGTGCAAAACAGCCAACAGATACCCAAAGGCTGTGTTTATATGATATCTCTACGTCACAAATGACCTACAGAGCTCGTGCCAAATGTAGAGCTACACAAGCAAAAACAATTAAAAACAGGAAGTGAAGAACAACAACTTGATAAACTGCTGGACAGAGATGGGTAGGTGAATTCAAAATAATATTACTCGAGTATAAAGGAGTGGATCAAGAAATTATTCAAGTAAGAGTAAAAGGTATTTGGGGAAACTGCTACTCAAGTAAGAGTAACTTTAAGTGTAACTGTGTAAAGTTTATGTAATTGGAAGGACAAAACAGTAAATAATGCACAACGTGTTATTTTCAAAGGATGGACACAAAAATAAGAAAAACTAAATCATAATTTAAGAAAAGGGGCAAGAAACCCAAATGTTCAAATCATTTAATATTGTCAACATAAAACTTACTCACAGTGGGAAAAGTAACAAAATTAGAGTACTGTTACTTCAAACTAAAAATGTACTCAAAGTTACTCGAGGAAATGTAACAGAATATTACCCACTAAATACATCACACTATAGAATCACAATACTTTTGAAGGGACATTAAGTTTGATGTTTAACTTGTCATTAGGCATTAGGCTGATGTGTGACGACACACAATCTCGGGCTCAGTAGTTTAACACAAGTCAGGACAACAGAGTTCTGTGGAAGAATATTCTGTTTTGTCCTATTTTATGATTAATATCTCTTTAATTACGAGGCCTATTTACTTGAAACTAAAACTGGCATAAAGTTCAATGTCTCGTCTGTCAGCAGAAACTAACTAAGGTGAAATATATTAACCTTGTCAGCCAGATGAATTCTCAGTTCACAAACTCTTGAGAATCCATCTTGTTAGGCTCCCGCTGATTCGTTTACAGTCCACACCAGTGGTGAATAGGCCAATCGCATGGCATGCAGGGCCCGCGGGCAGGACTGGAACCAATCACAGAGCAGCATTGGGTTTAGGCAGAAGTCAAAACAACCCGAAACAAACAAAACAAAACAAACATGGCAGCGCAGACGGCTGTTTTAGGGGAAATACAGACTATTTTGTTTTTCAAACACGTGCACACTATGACACTTTGTACATTTGTGGGAGGAGAAAGTGGACTGAGCTTTTCTGAACACTAGATTTAACACAATTTCGATTTTTCTGCTTCTTTCGCTGTTGTGATGCTTCGACCAATTTTTTAACGTCCCAACGGCTTTCGGCGAGAGCCTTCCCAGATTGATTCATGTGAAGAACTCAGTTCAGAGTGAGGCACGGATCAATCTGGCGTAGACCAGGTTAGAAATATCTTAGAGCAGATTCAAAAAGTGCTGGCATTGCTCAAACCCAAATATGTGTTTCTTAAGTCATAAGTTTAACATGGCAAGTTTGTGAACCCAAATAATAATCTGGTTTTACACTTGTGATTTGTGAGTTATAGGCTCCTCCTGACTTACATCTGAAATCATGTCATCATCAAATTTTAGAACGTGTACGCAATTTATTGGGTGAAAAGCATGGAGCAGTTTCCTCTTTAGGGTCAAGAGGATAAAGAGGTCCTTAAGGCAGAGATAATCTTTGATGTTGTGGGAAGCAGGTCTGAAGTGTGGCGCTTAGACAAGAGGTAAATATAGGGACAAACGAGTCACGTGAGGAGTTTCGAGCTCAAGTGAGTAGCTCCTATCGAGGCACTGAAGGCTTTTGGCTGTAATAGTGGAAACTCCTTGAGGTAATATTCTTAAGACTAAAAGAGGAATCATTTAGCATTTCATAGCTGGTTGTACAGTATAATCCATCTTTACTAAATGGAACTGTTTCGAAAAACTAACAAAGACAAATGTCGCTGCACACTATTGTATACTGCCATATTATGTAAATGTTTTCTCTAAGTTGTTGCTTCCCCATTTTTCTAAATATTTTCTCTTAGGGTGGGATTTAACTTGATCTGAACTAAGACGAGACCAAGACTAAACCAGGAAAGCAAAGAGGACCAAACCAAGTCTAAGGGTGTGTTCGCACTCACCCTTACACATCCAGTTTAGTCCTGATGGTTTTGGTCATGTTCTAGTCCTGGTTTAGCCCTAGTCTAGTCTTAATTTAGTTCCCAGTTTAGTCCAAGTTTAGTCCCAGTTTTGTTGTGGTCGATATGCAAGTGTGAACGCACCCTAAATCAGGACTAAACCTATGCAGCCAGAGAGTAAGATCAGCAGTTCAAACCTCACTGCTGCTGGTGTAAACTGTTGTTGTGTCCATGGGCAAGATACTTAACTTATCTTAATTATTTGAGGGACAAGAAGGCAGAAATATGCTTTGCCAGTACCCCAGGGTCATCTAAAACTATATATATATACTGTATTTTTTCTAATAGTACAGTTTTATTTTTTTATTTGGTGTTATTAAAAAAAAAAAAGAACAAACAGAACAAGCCCAGACAGCAAAAAGACAACAACATTTATAAAAAAGTCAGTCAGGCATATCTCCCTGTGTACCGCTCCCATCCCAATGTCTGCAAATGTGTCCTTATTCAAGTAAAACAAATATATAATCATAATCGTCAATCAAATGGAATCTCAATATTAAAGACAGATTGGAGTGCCTCATTCATTTCAGTCCAATATTAATGACGGAGCAGTTCTTCATTTCAATTTTGTGATCTCGGCAGTGGGACGTCATCGATAATAGCCAATGTAGTAAAAATATCCATGAAGTACTTTTTTGTCTGACTATTTATCCGCCAAAATAATACATTTTTCAATTAGAACATTTGACTTCATTAAACTTGCAAAGAATTGAGATAATTGAAAATGAACAATACATTTCTCTGTTGCTTGGTCATGGTTTCAGCAATCGCAAATAAGCGTACGATCGGGATGTTTCTTCTCGCTTTATTGGTAACACTCGTCCTTACTCGGCAGCAAACTTTTACTGTCACAAAACGTGCAAATGCACATGTACTATAGGACCAGTTGCCCAAAGCTCTTTATTTGTGCCCTTGTTGTCTATGAGATAAATCCTCCCGCGTTTGGAGCGTCGTCCTCTCTCCTTTGCCCTTGCTCTGGTCCCCTGCAGACCTCGCCTCCATCAGCGTTGTTGTACCTGCCCGTCCCAGCGCCGTCTCCCTCTTCTCTGCTCCCATTTCTATTTCGGTGAGCTGCTCGGTCACTGCCTTCCCAGTGGGCCCCTGTACTGCCTAGCCTAAATAGCTCTGCTCCACATCCGTAACCTTCAACCGCTCTCTCCTACGTCGTCACATCTCTGCAATAAGTAGCACACCATTTTATCCAAAACTTGGTGAATTCGCAAATAAACTAATTATAGAAAATGCATTTATGGATTGAACATCTGTTTTCTGCCTTATTTAAAACCACCATGTTTTTTTTTAATTGTCTGTCACAAAGCAATTCACAAGCCATATGTAGTATCAATTATAAAATCCAAAATATAAATTAAACAAGCTCAAGATTCTGCTTCAATGATCAAAAGTAAAAATGTGTTTGTTAAAAGGCTGACAGATGTGGAATCTTGTAGACATCATTTTTGTTGTTTCTACGTAGATTAGCACTCAGTTTTGCATAAATGTTATTGTATAAACATGATGTTTGTTTTCATGAAAAGCACTAAAAGAAACACAGAAGTCGTTTATCAGTCTTTGCCATTTTGCTTTTTCCTCTCCATGTTACTGTGAGACCGCCAGTTTCCTCCCCAGACATGTCTGTAAAGGTCAGTCTATGAAGTCAAACCGGCCCGAGTGCAGGCTTGTGAGATTGAACTGTTGACATTCAGGCTGCACCATATATATTGCAAAAGTACTGATATCGTAATATTGGCAGATGCAATAATCGATATTGCGGCAAACTAAATATATGGCAATAAACACTAAGCTCCTTCATCTGACAGAAATGTACCTTTTTTAAAATGAAATGTTCATGGTTTTCATTATTCATTATCAATTAGGCTTGATTTTGTCTTAATTTTGTTTTTTGTTAAGTTTTTATTTTCACAAAAATACTAAATGTCAAAAAAGCACTTTAAAATATTGAAATAATATTGATATTGCTGTGCTTAAATCAATGTGTAAGTGTCTGCGGACGATCTGTAGCTATTGTAAAACCTGATGTGTCATTATTCTCTGACATAAGCGCAAATAAAACAATCTGTCAATCAGTATCAAATAAATAAATAAGTCTGAACTGCTCCGAACTACATGGTTTTACAGACATGTCAAACTTAAGCTTAAGAGCTTTTGATTAAAATGTATAATTTACATTAGAATCGACTGAATCTCAAATGAATATCTCAAAATGTATTTACAGCTACATTTGATCAACACTAATGTGCGTATTGTGTAACGGTTTTGCTTTTTTAATTATAGCTACTAATCAATTATCATTAAGTTAAAGGTAAAAATGAACTCTGTGTGGCTGTTTGAATTAAAGTACAATCTAAGCATTACAAATGTAAAACTATTTTAAAGTTAGGCCTTGAGGCTGAAAACGACTTTGTTTAATGTCCCTGGTTCCAATGGCTTTATGTCTGTGGTAAACCCGTGCGTGGAAGCCCCTGCTCCGACAATATTACTTTGGATAGCACAACATGATGTATTGTACAAAGCTTTTATTTCTCCTGGGAGCAAGTTGTTGATGATACTCATGAAAACACTTCACTTGACATATTTATTAGAGCGGTGGCACAGTAATCCCTGTCTGCTTCATGCTGAATTTCTGCTTTCCCTCATAGTTCTCTAAAAATGCCTTCTCCAGCTCATTGTATATAACTGTAACCTAACACCTTATCACCTGCACTTTTTGTTCAGTCTGGCTGTTTCCTGTACTTCGCCCTCACATAACATCTTTATTATAGTCTCAACTTTCCTTACACTTTAAAAAGAGTCCACTTTGTATTATGCCCTGCTGAAATGCATTTTTGTAGATATTGGCTAAAGTTAGTAGTACTTACACTACTTCTAATCACCTCTTTGCTATTGATTTTTACTCATTTTTAGATTCAGTTCACAGCATATATTTTTTACCACATCCAACATTAGCTAGAAGACTGAAATATTAAATATGATGCTAAGCTACTAGAGGAATCACATTTTAGAACTTTTCAAAACTACAAGGTTAAGAGGTTTTCATACATAAAACCTCACAAAGTTGAGATATGTTTGTTGAATATGTAGAATGTCCAAAGTGCACAGTGCACACAATGAATCAAATGAAAATGCCAATGCAAATAAGCTGCACAATACTGCCATTACAGTCAGTTAAAGTAACTATTTAGAAAGAGATCAAGTCCCCATTATGTGATCTTTTGCGACGTGACTGCAGTCTGAACATGCAGATGACATTTATCTGACTTCTGCTCTGGGATAAAACAGGTGCCACATTAAAAAAACGAACATATTAGAAAAGATGCGAATTAAACAGATAAACCTTTCAAACGCCTGCCAGACAACAACAGCAAAGCAAGAAAGTGCAAAAAAAAGGGAAGTTTTACACTGAAGTGGTTTTGTAGAATGTGACAAAATATGACCTTTTGCCTATAAAAGACAAAAGATTAAGATGACTATAGCCAGAATAAACGGTGCTTCCTCTTTATAGCACAACTCCTGGTTCTGTCCTGTTTCTTCTCCACATTGGACACTTCAGGGCTGTTTGCGTTCAAACATAAAAACTGACACCTTTTATCTGCAATGTAAACTGAAATCGGAATTGAGCGTCGAGACCTGCAGTGTGAACGCATCAGACCAGGACCAAACCAACGCCGCTTCAATACAATTATCCCCAGTATCTTGCACTCTTCGTTGGAGTATACTGCCACCATTAGCACACTCCAACTAGAAGACATCTGAGCGCTTTGGACGACTTTGAAGTTGTAATCTTCCAAATTATGCATGAAGCCAACATGAGTCTGCATCTCTCTCCTCCATATTTTGATGCTCTCCTCCTCGTTCTCTTTTCACATCCGTCCTTCCATCTCTCCCTCCCCGATGATCATCCTAATCGCATCCTCAAGCCACAGCAGCACCGCGGGCCCGCTCTTCTGCTCCCTCTCGACGCAGTCTATTTAATCTCCGCCCCTCATGGGATCTTCTCCGGAATAAGGACACTTTCTTGCGCTCTGTTACTTCCTACTCTTTCCCTCTTTTCCTCCTTCCCTCCCTCCCTCGGCGATTCTCTGCACAAGGCGCATAAGACAGAGATAGCCCTCGGAGGACGATTATAATTGATGGACTGCCATTTTGTTTGATAACGTGGGCCAAATGACACCCTCCGTCTAGCACTCACACAGGTGTGGTAGGAGCAGTGACCTTGAGGCGAGTGTGAGTGTAGCGGTTGATCCCTCTGTTCTACTCCACTCTAAGCAATATTAGGTAGATATCCAGGGGGAAGACTGTAGTGCAGAGGAGACTCTTACTCTATACATTTCATCGATGATACTATAAATGTCCAACAGCCGGTTATTGATGCTCAGAGAGAAGATGTTATTCGAGCTAAATCTTTGTGGTTGTGAGTATTTTACAATTATTTCAGCAACAACAAGATCTGACATCACCTCATGTATTACTAATGCAACTACCAGCGCCATGGAGCTACTGCACCATGCTGCTTAACTACACTTTTTTTCCCCCTAAAATTAAGCTCCTATGCCACCTATTCCGATTAACTTGCCACGTCTTTCCACGGTTTCACGTTTTTTACACTTTGTGCAAGCAAGTGATTGCTGGCTCACCCAATTGAACAATGCCCAAGCACAGAAAGCCCCCAAAGCAACAATCCTTTGTGTGCTTCATACTTTGGCACGGTGGAAGGAGGTGGGCTAAAGCACAACACGGTTGCTCGTTTATGCACACACACACACACGACAAAGTGTACTATGCCTAACTTTGCACTGATGTTTCTCCATCCATCTTCTTCCGCTTATGCGGGGCCCTGTCGTGGGGGCAGCAGTCTAAGGGACTCCCAGACTCCCCGCTTAGCAGACACTTCCTCCAACTCCTCCGGGGGGATGCCGAGGCGTTCCTCTCGACGTGGAGGAGTAGCTGCTCTACTCCGAGCTCCTCACCCTATCTCTAAGGGAGCGCCCAGCCATCCTGCAGACGAAACTCATTTTCGACCGCTCGTATCCGCGATCTTGTCCTTTCGCTCATTGCCCAAAGCTCATGACCATAGTGAAGGGTAGGAATCGAGATTGACCGGTAAATGTCTTTCGACTCAGCCCTTCTTACCAACAGCCCGATGCAGCGACCCGCATCACTGCAGAGACTCTCATGTTCAACCTTCCCTCACTCGTGAACAAGACCCGAGATACTTAAACATGGGCAAGGACTCCACACCACCCGGAGAGGGCAAGCCACCTTTTTCGGGTTGAGAACTATGGCCTCAGAGATTTTGGAGGTGCTGATTCTCATCCCAGCTGCTTCACAAACCGTCCCAGTGCATGTTGCAGTCCAGGTTTGATGGAGCCATCAGAGACAACATCATCTGCGAAAGCAGAGATGAAGATCCTGTGGTCCCCAAACCTGGACACCTCCCGACCCTGACTGCGCATAAAAATTCTGTCCATAAAAACAATGAACAGAACCGGTGACAAAGGGCAGCCCTGGCGGAGTCCAACACTCACTGGAAAGAGGTCTGACTTACTGCCGGCAATGCGAACGGCAGCTCCTGCTCCGGTCATACAGGACCGACAGCCCTGAGCAAAGGGCCGGACCCCGGCCCGGAGCGACCCGGAGCACCCCCAAAGGGCCCCCCCGAGGGACACGGTTGAAAGCCTTCTCTCCAGATCCACAAGCACATGTGGACTGGTTGGGGCAAACTCCCATGAGCTATGAAACTGATGTTTCTCATCAGCAAAGTAAGCTCAGTTCAAAAAGCGTTGATCTGCGCTTCAATAAGAAATGTAAACAGTCAGACAGAAAAGTTTTTGTTGTCTCTTTGTTTCTTTTGCCCTCTCTGCTCCACGCTGTTGTTTGATTCCAAAACTTGACAGATGAGTCTGTATCATAACAAGACTCATATCTGCCTCACTATATCAGAGATATTCATGCAGCTGCTGGTTTATTCTTCTTACCTACTTACTTTACGTAAGGTTGCACTTGTCTCATGAATGTTATTGCTCATGAGATGTTAGCTTTGCCTGGATTGCTCCGCAGTTTGACGTTATCTATTATGCATTTATTTTGCTTAAATTATTTTTATTGCTCAACAACTACCCTTAAAGTGAGCGGGGATTCCTCTCCCCAGGTATGGGGTCTCATTTACTAAGCAATGTGCAAGCACGATGTTACAATGTCCACGTCACGTGAACTGTAAAAACATGACTTGATGAGGCAGAAAGCGATCCACACTCAGAAGTATATTTAAGGCTGTTTCATAGAAGTTTGTGTTCATATGTGTGAATGCATGAATGTGCTTTATGGGTAGTTGCTGACTATGACTTAATGCAGCAGCAGATGATGAGGCTCGGACATGTCGAGCGGTGGAGCTGTCCAGGAGAGAGAGCCCTGACTGAATAGGCTGCAAAACACACGACTTTGTGCTTTGGACTCTTTCTCTGGAGCTCCTGCTGACTCATACCAGGTCTCCAACTGGCTCTGAGCTAAAGCTTTAAACAGTATCAGAGGGAAATCAATCTGAAAATAAGATAGTATAGACACTTAGAAGCTGCACTCACACTTCTCTCACACATCATATCAACGAACCAGAGAATACCTAACCAGACTAGAACAGGACCTGATCAAGTCAAGAAAATGCATTTTTATTTGTAGAGCATTCAATCGACAATAGACCGACCAAAATATAAATAAATTATAAAATCAGCTCTACATCTCAACTAAAATGGGGCCAAACTAGGACCAAACCAGTGTGAATGCAGCGCCTGTGTGTTTGAACAGCAAGTGCAGCAAGTCGTAATATCGTTGATCCTTGATTGAGTTTTGATTTCTGGATTGAATTTTAAAGCTGCACTATGTCATTTTTGTCCGGTGGGGTCAGCCACCTGTTTTGACAATTACTTACCTGGGTAGTTATATACAGTAACAGGTCTGTAAGCTTAGTACTACATGTGTTTAAGGTATTTGTGTGTGTGTACTGTAATTGAATAAATGCAAGAATATCTACGTATGTATAAAGTAGAATGCCATATTGTTGAGCAAAAATCAGGCAAAAAAATCAATCAGTCATCCTGCCCCCAGTTACAGTTTGCAGCTTGGAGCTTCAGCACTCCAGACACAATAACTTTAATATATCTTTGAACTATTATAATTCCATAGGGCTCAGTCCACTACGTCTAATTGTATCTCTTATATCGACGAACGCAACAGACTTTTCCATGCAAAGAGGAGCAGAAGGTAATTGTATGGACGTCACAGACTGCTGCCTTCCCGACAGCATCACAAATCACATCAGACCTGCATACATTTCCACAGTCCAAGGGTCGTTCGCTGCATACTTCATCTCTGTTTGTTTCTCCCTATGAGGCGCCCTGAACGTGAACCGGCAGCTGAAGCCTGTCGTGTGGATGGTCATTGACAGGCGTGGCTTTGTTTTTTAGCTGGATACGCAGAGTCGTGGGGCTGCAACGGGGTTTGTTTCTCTCTACGTCAGCCGGTTTTCCCAGTCTGACCTCTCTCTCTCGTCACGCTGCGGGCCAGAGCAGGCAGCACAGACAGACACCGTCTTCCATATCCAGGACACACCAGCAGCAGATACGGAAGCCGACCCGCCGCCAGCTTCGAGGCACGGGCAACGAAGCATTTCCACGCACGTGTAAAAACAAATAACACGAAACCAGATACTTGACCTAGGTTCAATTGATAGTTTTGTTAACACTTATAATCCAGTAATGAATTTTAATTTTTATTATTATTTATTTTTTATTGATCTTTATTATTATTATTTAATGGTATTATTATTATTATTATTTTTTTATTTAATGTAATGTTTTAGACATTCGCCAACTCTGATGTCAAACAAAATTGACTGAAGACATACACGCGAAAGCACTAATTGGCAATCAACTCTAAATAATGGCAATGATTCAGTACGTCAGCAAATAATAAAATAGCTCAATGGGACAACAAGAAGTGGCAACAACTCATTTAAAGCTTAGCACATCTTTCAATCACCTTTTTGAGCAACAATGGACAATCTTTCAGATTTAATCCAAAATGTCTTTGAGTGCACTTGGATTCAGTTGCTGGTGGAGATTGCGACCCTGGCTCATTTTAACTAAAATACATTGATGTTGTAGCACAAAATAACCTGTTAGTTTGTGGAAAAATTTCTTTTGTGCATCTTATTATTTTGGCTTTTGTATTATAAATTATAAACTAGAATAATACTTTGTTTATGGTGAATATCATTAAATATATTAGTATATCACATTATAATATGTTTTGGGTTTCCAAATAATTAAGTAATATATAATATCCCGGAGCTTATAAATATATACTGTGCTTTTCAGTAGTTTTTTTTTTATTCTACTTTTCAATGCAATATAAAACATTAGCGAACATAAATAATTTTCATTTTCAAATTGCTTATGAAATACTACTACAAGGACAATACTGTTGCCCATACTCATTTCTTGCCCGTTGGCATAAATGCACAGACCAACTAACCAATTGAGTCCTAAGATCCGATTGGGAGTGGGGATAGAGCAGTTATAGTCACACTCATCGGAGCACTGGTTCAAAGCGTCAAATCCGACACTGCCTAATTTTAAATGTGCAAGCGCATCGTTTAGTGTCTGCTACTCTGGCATTTTCATGGATTTACCATCATTTACATTTTGCTTTTAAGTACAGACTTTTTATCAGAGAGCAACACTCTTTCTCTTTCAGACATAGTAAGCTGTGTCTCTAGTTTGTACTATTAGGTCAGATGTGGACATTGTGGGAACTCAGGCATTATTATTATTATTTCACCCTGAAGAAGGCGTTGGTGCGTTGTGGTTTTTTTTTAATTTACAGCCATGCACAAATAAAGGTGTTTTAATTATTACAGTTAAGAGCGTCTTGAAGTTCTTTGCCTGTTTTTCCATCGTACTGGCATCTCATAACTGTTCAATTTGTTGTATCAAGTAGAATCTTGATACTGCAATGAGCACCTAACTGGTTTTCTGTTTTATGTTTTTCAAGTGATCCCTGCTGCTTCTATTTAATTAGTCTTTCATTTAAAGAGACATGTTTCAAAAATTACCTTTTAAGAAATTTTTCTAATGTTACTTGCAAGCCATATGAGCATGTCAGTTTTTTCTGGACTATGTTTCATTTTTTATTTGTTTTTCATCAAAAAGGAGACTTCCAAAATGAACTTCTAGATTAATTTTTAAAAAAATGGATTTTTTAAATATTATTCATCCAAAATTCTTTGGTCAAATTTGGTTGTTCCTATTCATCATAATTCTTACAATAGCACAGAAGACACTTACACATTATTTAAGGAAGATCTTTCATTGAGGCTTTTATTTAGATGTTCAATGGCATGTGAGTGATCTTTCATCGTCCTGTTATTTTGTGAGCACTACTTACAATTACAATTGAACAATTTAGACCACTATCATACCAAATGGATAAAATAAGAACACAATGATTTAACAAAATGAATTAAAAAAAATTGCTTAAATGCACAGAGTATAGTTTGTTTTTAACTGGAACGAATTAATCTACTGTATACGTGAACACATGTATCAGATCACATTTTAGTAGTTTATCACCAAATTGAGGTGCCGGAGATTTGTGAAAATCAATTAATTAAAAAATTGCAATGAATTGACGAGAACAAGCAAATCAATGTCTTCCAAAACACTTTTCTTAAAAAATGCACTATTAACATTCAAAACATTGATTATGTTTGGCCCTCAGCCTGTATTTCCAATTTGGCCCCCCAAGGACAAAGGTTTGGACACTTCTGCACAAAAAAAAAGATTTCACTTTACTTCAATTTATTTTTCTAGAAGCATATCAGAATTGTGGAAATTAAATGAAAGACTTTCTGATTTATTTGTTACAGTGAATCTTGGTACCACAACAGTAAAACAACACACAAAATGTTTGCATTATGAGTTGTTTTACTGTTAACATAACTGTTTTTTGCTGGGTTTTCCCCTGAGAAAGGAGTATGTTGCACCCGAAATACAGATTGCAAGGTTGAGCTCCACCTTTTGTAAAGTAGGTTCACAAGGCTTTTTTGGGACCTCATTTCCCATGGAATCTTCGCTGTACTTACTACCTTGACCTAAATAACAGGATAGAGGCTAATTCTGGCTATTTATTTGTACTTTTTACATAGTTTTGACCCAGCATGCAGGTTTTCTAGTTAAGCATATGTCTGCATTGTTAAATGAGGGTTGTCTCCATGGAGATGTTATTGCTTTACCTGGAATGTTCCACAGTTCACTATTCATTCTTATTGATCGTCTACTGTTCCCAAAATCTAGTTGTGCACAGCCCTGCCAACAACCAATGTCCAGCCCTGGCTTAGTTGTATGTGGAAAAATCAATTGTGTTTTTAATGTAGTGTAGGTACAATGGTGCGGTGTCAGGAGAGGCAGATGGAATATTTTGGCTGGAGTTTCATAAGCCCCTGTCACGTTGCTGCACAGTCAGATCAATACTTTGGCTCCCTCCAGCAACACAGTTAACTTGTCTCCGTGGTGAGACACTGTGTTTTTCTGTTTAATTGCAGTGAAAACGTGTGCTGTTTGGCATTTCCAAACCATTCACTCACAAGCTCCGTAGCGTTGCAGAGCTATGGGATTAAACTCAATCACATCTGAATTGTTGCTATTAGATAATAAAACACATCTGCTATTATTATTACATTAAGTTGCAAAATGTCCTCTGCAAACAACAAAATGTCTTTTCTTGTATGAAAAACAAAAAGAACCAAACTGTTAACCCTAGTTTGAGCCCTACAAAGCAAATCTTTCTTTCTTTCTTTGGTTTATTTGAATAGAGACAGGTACAAAAACGAACTGTAGCACAGACAGTTTAGGAAGCCTTTTGAGAACCACAAAGAAGCAATGTAGGAAAGACAGTTTTATCCAGTCAGAGACGCTGATCGAGAACCGCGTGGAAACAGCTGCCTGGGACCATCCTTGACAGTTGTTTCTCTGTCATGGTTCAACAGCCGAGTGAGAATGGGACTAAACAGTTTAAACATTTTGAAACGTGTTCTTCTCTCATATTTGAAAATCAGTTACAGGCCCTTTAAAACCTACACGCTTGACATGTTCCTGATAATAAAATTCTAATCATAATGCTTATTTAAAAAAAGTCAATTTGATTATTTTTCCAATATCATTCAGCTCTACTGGCACTTTTAATTACAGTGAAATGGCTTGCTTTTGGCATTTCTGTCACTTGGCACCTGCCTAGGCCATTAAAGCCCCCTTCATTTTTTGGAGGCACGTGGACCTTAAGCGTCCCCATTGGAGTGTGTAGCTTTCCCTCACCGGTCATGACTATTTCATGGCAGTTGCTGGTAGTTTGAATTTTAATGGCTGTCCCTATTGTGTCCTGGAGCTTATCTGAGCCCAGGGGCGAAACCGGAGACTGACACCCAGATGGGACGCAGCAGATAGGGCACTGTCACTCTCCTTTCAGCCTCCTGGCTGTATAAATGTGTGTGCGTGCGTGTGTGTGTGTACGTGCGTGTGTGTGCGTGTGTGTGGGCATGCATGAAGAACAGCTCTTAATGGTGGAGTTAGGCTGGGGTGACCAAGCTACAGTGGCATTAGTGACATAGTATGTTTGTCTTCATAGATTAAAGAAACCAAAATGATTAGAGACATATACAAAATGTACTTTGAAGAGCTTTTAACCATGTTATAATAGTTTTTCCCTCTCATTTGCCCTCTCAAAGTTGTATTTAGAGTGATTGATGCGTGTTTGAGTAATCTGTATTCTCCACCAATCAAAACGGCATTGCTTTGGTTACTTTCAGTTTAATCGGCCCCCAATACTCGTCCACTGCTCTTTCCTTATTTGGTGCTCCAGATGTTTTGTTCCATGCAACAGTGATACACATAGTGCGTTGCCTTTTCGTGATGTTTATGGTGACGTTCCATAAAGAAGCAGGTACTGCAGTTAATCCGTTGTCAGATTACTTTTTTATTTTAGTATGTTGTTTTATATCAATATTGCGATTTACAATGTCCAAAATATGAACTATCCATAATAATCACCCCTACTATTTATACGGAAGATGCACTATTTACTGTAACTTTTATGTGGGTTTTTTTGTATTATAAAATGTATTAAAGATTGATAAATGCTTGATAGATTACATTAATGCCATACTTTGGAACATTTCAGGCAAAGCAACAATAACAACGCAGATGGTGCACTCCCCAACAGAGAAGTTACATAATGCATCATTTATAGTTTGAAATATAATGACAATGCTTGCAGAACTGAACAGTTTTTGAAACATATCTAACTTGAATTTTTTTGGCGTTAATTGAGTCTAATCTCAGTTCTAATAAGTAGCAGTTTTACAATACCATGCTTCTCTGAAATATCACCCTGAGCAGTTTTTCCAAACCAGGAAAGTCCTTACCGGGGGTGATTTGGAAAAGTTTCAAATTGTATAAGAATGGGAATCTAACATTATCTTAATATAAATGTTATTTGTTTTACAATACTTTTTTGGACATAGATTACATTAAAAAAAGAAAATGTGATCGTTATAAATGACAATATACCCCTAGTAAACCCATATATGTCCCTAAAATCTGAGTTAGGGGTACTCGAAATATGAGACACAGCAATCGAGATGTGTTGATTGAGATGGTTTGATTTAAGGCGCTGATGACACAATTCATTTTACTGGCAACGCATTAACATCTTTCTTACAAATAATCATCTCCATAAATCTTTCTTATGCTGATATTGCCTTTAGGATCCCACTAATGTATTATTTCATGACATGTTTTCATACAGAACATAAATTTGACAAATGATTTCAAAATACATAAACATGGCATTTAAAGGAGATAAAGCATGTTTTTTTCAGGTCCTTAGCATTGAACTATTACATAAGTAGATCATCGTTTTACGTTTTGTTCATTGTAAACTGCAATATTGATCTAAAACGCATTCAAAGTAATGGAACGGTGCATTGATTGACTTCCTGTTCAAAACTGCAGAACTGATAAGTGAGTTTGAATCCTGCTCTCTACAGTTTGCTGCATGTCATTCCTCAGTCTCATTCCCATTTCACGCTGCACTGTCCTGTTGAATAAAGCCTATGGGCCAAAAAAATCCTTAAAAAAAGAAAAGACAAGTGGCTATGTGACATTTTAGGACCTCATATTTGTCACTCGGAGTCTTCTTTTTTCAAATAATAAAATCAACAACTAAGTACTGGGATGTGGGCGGGGATAGAAGGTAGGTGAAAACAAAAATTCTGAGCACACGAGGATTACAAAGTTACTCAAACATAAATGAATCGATCAAAAATAAATGTTAATAATCCAATGATGAGGAAACACTGTTGAAACAAGATGAATTGCTCATTAAAGTTGATTTAGCATAACATGTCTCCTTTTAAAGTTAGTTAGAGGTTGAGGAACGCTGACGGTTGATTGAATGAATGACTGAACGGTCTGAAATTACAGGCTGACCCTGAGGTTCGGTCTAAACAGACTCTCACTTTCTCTATCCCTGTCCTGAAAACACGAGGCCCTAAACACATGTCTCATTAATGTGGAGCACACATCCAGGGCAGCCGGCCCAGCTAATATTACTGACAATTACTCTAATGTAAATTCAAGTTAATTACTTGGTCAATTCAAATCAACTTCTATACAAGACAACAACAACAACAACAACAACAACAACAACAACAACAACAACAACAACAACAACAACAACAACAACAACAACAACAACAACAACAACAACAACAACAACAACAACAACAAAAGGCATACTCTTAATTGTCCTTTATTCAGATAACTTTATTCTGTTGGCGCTTTTAAAGGTGCACTATGTAACTTTTCTGGTGAGGGGTCCACCTGGAATGTTCCACTGTACGGCATTAGACTTATTTAAATGTCATTATTTAATTGCAGGTGCTTTTGTTTTTTTGTTTTTTTGTTTTTTCTCTTTGTTTTTTTGGCATCACCTTTCCACAGAGGCAGCCCTGTAACTTGGTCTGAATAAAATGTTTAAAATCTTTTTTAATGTCATACTGTGATAAGCAATAGCATTTCCATGGAGACAAGGAGGTGGCATTCAGAAAAGTTACATAGTGCACATTTAACCCTGTTATAATGTCGAGTCCTTGTTGAAAGTTGTGTTTTGTTTCATTCAAATATGTTTCGACTGATCTGGAGTATTCAGACTGCATTAACTTTCCTTATTAACT
Source organism: Chaenogobius annularis (assembly GCA_015082035.1). Classification (NCBI taxonomy): domain Eukaryota; kingdom Metazoa; phylum Chordata; class Actinopteri; order Gobiiformes; family Gobiidae; genus Chaenogobius; species Chaenogobius annularis. The sequence continues at coordinate 3,808 of BJKM01000123.1, read as the reverse complement.
TGTAGATATTTAAGTTTTGACAGAAAGTGGCCAATCAAACGAAGGGCTCAATAAACAAACTGAACTGAAGTGTTAAAACTGTGGTTAAAATACTTATAATTATCAAATGCATTACCGGCCATTTCAAGTCAGTCTGGGAGCAACAATTCCAAACTTGAAACATTACAATATACAAACTACTTGGCTGCCGTTCCGGTGACGCGTCAAGGGGAAAAGTAGGTCGACAATTTTCTACCTGAGTTTCTTTCTTTTCTGTATGAACTTTCACAGTAGTTGGTCTGTATTCTTCAATGTCAAGAAACTTTCAAAAGCTTTCAACTTCCACACAAATATACACACACCATAATATTACTATATATAATAATACTTTTCCTACTGTGTACTTTTTGGAGTTCAAAGGTACATTTACTTCTTATTGCTTTGCTTGGAACGTTTCATTGTATGGCAATTAAAACTTATCATGCCAAATTACAGGTCAGATCTGTGGAGAGACTACAGTGAGAAAGCATTTTGTCAAGGTCATTTTGAACAAGAAAAACCCAAATTGAAGAAAATAAATAAATAAATATATATGTTTAATTCAATAGAGTGAAATAGTCTAGACAAAGCAATAACATCTCCATGGAGACAAGCGGGTGGCAGGTTCACATTGTACACCTTTACGTTTTTTTCCCCCCTCCGTTCGCAGATAAAAGTTTCTGAACACTTAACCAAAATACTTATGCTGCCCTGATTTCAGCCGTGTAGCGACATTGAGAGAGTGATTTTTGGAGTGATTCTCAAACATGTTTTTCCCCTTGTTTTCTCCTCTACGCTGCGCCACTTGCCAATTCTCCGAAAAGGTTTCCAAGAGGTGCAAATTAAACCCTGGGGTATTCAAACTACAGCGCACTACATCTATGAGCTTTCTTTGTAATTGTAAGTGAATCCCCCCCCCCCTTTTCTCTCGCTTGCGATTACATAACCCTTTTCTTTTTTTCCCTTCTTCTCCACAACATTTTAAAATAAACCAAGTCATCGTCATAGAAACAAAAGAGCCTGTGCAGCGCGCTCTCGAGGTCATGCCATGAAAGCGTTCAAATTGACTGTGTTGTGTCAGATTTGTTCCTGATGGAGTTTAAGAAATGCTCCAACACTTTCATACAGTTGTTTTTGAGAAATGTACATGGAGGATTGTATTTGTGGTATCTTGTTTTTGTTTTTGTGCGGCGTTTTCCTTATCGATCCCCTCTCATTTGTCATATTGATGTAGCTCCAGGTAACTTTTAGCTGGAAACACGTTGAATATGTTTCCAATTGCGATTGAAACACGCTGAATATTTTTTTTCCCATTGTGATACGTTTGCTGCTGCGTAGTGAGAGGTCAAAGGTTATTTCATCTCTGCAACTCAGGCATCAAAATTATTTCCCAGTTTGTCACTAGAAATTACAAGATGAGGGCGTGTTCATGTGGTATTTCCCACTGGTAAAACGGTATTTACCATAATTCCCATCGCACATGAAGGCAGCATCATTTTCAGACAGATGCGAAATGTCTGTCGAATCAATCACAGTGCAGAAATTTCATTCAGCCCGTTTTGTAGAATTTAACCATAAACGACATACTTGACATTCAAATTTAGCACGTCTTCAAAACAACATGCACGATATCATCTAAATTTTGATAGGTAAAGTGTATTTTTATTCAAGGGTTACTTTTTTCTGGAGGTCTCCATGGAGATGCTATTGATTGGCCTAGAATATTTCACACTATGGCATTAAACTATGAGCTTTCTCCATGGAGACCAGCAGGTGGTGCCAACAGGTAGGGCCGCTCAATATATCGCCACATATTGAATCGTAATTGCAATTTGAGTTGATGCTTTTATCAAATTGCAAAAGTTGTATTTAAGGAGATTATGAAATGTCCTCTACGAACAACAATATATCCTGTTTTATAAAAGAAAAATCTTGTTGTACTTGTAGTTTAGACCTTTACAAAACGTTCTTCTTCTAGTTTCAGTTCATATTTCAGTCTTCTCTAAAATGCGAATGCTCTCGGAGTTGCTTACATTGTGCACTCTGGACAGAATCCTACTTTTTCAATCGCAAATCCAATCACAATAATTGTCGGAAAAAACAAAAATCGCAATTTATTTTTTCCCTGTCAAAATTGACTAGCACAAGTTACAGGTGTTTTTCATGTATTTTTAATTCGTTTTTTCAATCTATTTTGAGCAATAAAACTGCTGTGGTGAAATAAACACTTTGAATGCACAGCGGCACATCAAACAGTAAGGAAAAATGTACAATATGTGGCTTTAATCATTGCAACCAGTCAAATTGTGAACACCTTGTCATCCACCCAAACGTCATGACTAGATGCATTATGGCAGATTATGGGAGCCTGGTTTTTTGGCCACTAGATCTATATTAATCCAAACCATAAACAAGATTGGTTGTTAAAATACAAATACTAGCAAGTAATTGTGCTCTAAAAGTAATAAATACGTTGCGTCTTATTATTCGACAGCCTGTTCGTGTCCAGACAGTTTCAATCTCTTAATTCCTCCATAACCTCTCTTGTTGTTGCACTGGTGTAAAACAGCCTGTTATTTCTTTGCTACAAATGAATTATTACAAGTTTTATTCTGACCATCGTTCATCAGTCTGCCAATTCGTCGTTGCCACAGCCATAAACCACCACAGAACTGCTCTAACGCCTTGTAAAGTGTGCCGTTTCTGTTTGCTTACAGTAAGAATATTAGTCAATGAACCGTAAAGGAAAGATCAGTGGTTAGTTCACAACAACAGAGCGGCAACTCGGTTTTAGCTACTTTCCAGGCCATTACCATCTAGATCAAAGCATCAGGGAGCAGATAATGTATGTCAATATTTACGCGTGTTTTTCTGCATATGTGGCCCAACAGATCCTGTGCAGAGGATCGTGGTTATGGAGCAGTTTACGATTAGAACTATATGGCCGCTTGTCGTCGTTGCGTGAGAGAATGCGACAGCTCAATGATCCGGGGATAAAAGTGCTTGGGTTTGCATGTGTGAAGGTTTTATGCAGCCATGAACCCCCGCGGTATGTAGTGTGCTCATTCACTACAGATGAGGAGAGGGGACAAGTGCGTGGATTAGGCTGAACTTCAGCACGCTCTACAGGGGGGAGCTAAGAGATTCAATTGCGAGGTGATGGTGGAGACTTGCTTTGAAGATCCACTGTTCTTAAAGAGGTTTAGCGCCAGTTTTAACAGACACGTGTTATGCAGAATTTACTTTTTGGAACTTTTAACCATGTTCATCCTCAGGCTTGTTTAATTAATCCTGACATCAAACCAACCAACAAACTCAAAGTAGCAACTCAGTTCAGGGATTGTCTTCAGAGGTCAGGGGTGCATGTGATCAGAATATGTATGAGCGGTGTTGTATGATTTGGTACGCACAAAACAATCATAATATCACGGCAACAACATGGGGTCGTGACACTGTTTACGAGCGTGTCTTCTCTGTTTCTTTTCTGAGCCTAAAAAAAAACACTGTTTGAAATTTCGCAGGTTTGTGATGACAATAAGTAGAAATACTGAGGTCTCCTGTGCAGTTTTTAAGTCCATAAATCATCTCCAGACTCATTTTTGACGCATTTCTGTTGTCAAAACCCGTTCATTTCAAACGCGTGCTTACTTTAGTATGTCGGCTTGCTTCAGTGCAACTGGAGCGACTTGTAGGCAAGGAGGTCAGACCCGAGCTGGAGCATTAGCCTATTGTGTAGGTTTTAGGTTATTTATTGTTTTTGTGGATTTTCAGTCATTTTACAGTATGGGTT